>CM029019.1:17036354-17294362 GCA_016801055.1 Panax notoginseng | reverse complement strand
GAGAACAGTGGGTGACATGGGTTAATTGATTCCATGTTTTGGGTTAATGATCAGATTATATATATATATATATATAAATATTATATATATATATATATATATATATATAATTTTTTATTCTCTCTTCTTTTCCTCAATTTTTTTTCCTTTTCCTCTTTTATTTATTTATTTTTCATGTCATTTTTCTTTTTGTTTCAGCATGCCACTAATTTAGATGTTCATTTGATTAATTTAATGGAGTAGGTTGATTTCAAAAAAAAATTCAATTCAGTTGGTTAATTGTAATATTTTTTGTGCAGTACTCTACATGCAATCTATATGAAATTTGTGTTTTCACCTTAAACACCTGAAATTTGAACTAACTTGTTAATTTAGAATTTGTGAGCCAAACCCTAATCCTAGCCTGTGAAGGTTAAATTTTT
The DNA here is from genome assembly GCA_016801055.1 of Panax notoginseng. Lineage (NCBI taxonomy): Eukaryota > Viridiplantae > Streptophyta > Magnoliopsida > Apiales > Araliaceae > Panax > Panax notoginseng. Next base: position 17,293,940 of record CM029019.1, on the reverse strand, counting down.
CTCGCCTAGAGAAGTAATTGTAAGGTTACAAGTCTTATTTCACTTTGAATTAAATTACAAGTATAGTATTTAATATATACAAAAATTAAATCGAAATTATCATAGAAATTAATCTTTTGGGTAGCTCATTACTAGTCAATCAATCGAGAAGCTCGCAATCAATCATGATTGTATTTGCTGATAGACATAACCTATGCTATAATTTTGTTGTGCCATCATATATCGCGATAAGATTGAAGTCTATTCTGACAACTCAGACATACTTATAGCGAACCAGACCACATTTCTCTCATTAAGACTTTCAAACATACTCCGATTCTCCAACACCAAATCGGCTCCACCTGAAAAGTGAAATGTCAACGTCCGAAAGCCATGAAGGTCTCGTTACAAACTTCCGCTGTAACACAAAAGTTCTGGATGGCCAATTCGTGTTAGGCTTGCTGCATCTATCAATCTCGCACTTCTTTCTTCCGGAACATATGCACGGTGTTCCAGAGTCGATGCGGAACATATGCACGGTGTTCCAGAGTTGATGATAATTTGAGATAGTAGAATTATCCCACACCCGAAAACTAATTTGTTATGCATATATTTAGTATCCATAACACCACCAATACAATAGGAAAATTTAGAAGAACCCAACTGAGATACCAAAGAAATTTATCAGCACCAAGTCCAAGGATCCCATCTGGCGCTGCCTATCGCACAACCAAACACTATATTGGGGATGCTTGTTTCTACACGCTCAGTGTAAACGTTAGGGTTTCAGAGGAGAGGTTTCCAGTAGCAGATGGTGCATTAACATAACCAATTTTAAACAGGTAGGTATCATCATTCCAATTACATCCTCCGTAAGCAAGACAATAAGTACTGTCTCTGATAACGTACGATAAGTTGATGACTCATTTGGTCAAATATGACAAGATCTTCATCCAAATTATCACATCCAATGCAAGATCGAGGAACAATGAACCCAAAGTAAGTTGCTTCCAGTATCCATCACGACATATTGAGAAACAGGTGGGTTGCCTAAGCTGATATCAGCTAAGAAAATGGCACCGTATTTTTCAGCAATTAGTTCAGCCTCTGCATCAGCATTGCTGGAAAGAATTCCCGCTCTTGCCTTTAAATAGGCAAGGCGTGTGTTTTGATCTTTCTTACATCCAACTAGTGTAATTGCCCGTTGTGTAATTCGAAACATAGAACGGTGAAAGAACATAACGGAAGTGAATAAGCTTAGTGACTATTCGAAGAGGTTTTGTTGTGGAAATATATAGTTGAAACATGAGTGGCAATCGGGTTGGCTGAGTATGTAGATGTGAAGATATAAACACAAGAGGATAAACCTGTAAGATACATCCTCCATGATTGAAATGGATATTCGAAGTCTTTTTTTTTTGGTATTGACTAGGTGTAGTTTGTGTATAGTCTCTTGGTTTCAAATGACAAGGAAGCTCTAATGTTTTTATAGTAGGTGGTACCCTGCATGAATAATTAGGTCTGGCAAGTGTTAGGTGAATGCTTGGTGTCAGATCATATATATTACATTAAATAGGTGAAAACTAAACTAACACGATCAAGATTCTCAACACTACTATGGCCTTTTAAATTGATTTGTGTAAAGATTCTCAGCACTAATACTAACTTGTGGAAAGCTAAAAATTTAAGATATAGTCATTTAATATTTATTTTCAAACTATTTTAAAAATATTTTAACGTATATGATCATGTTAAGCATGTGATCAAACCATCTATTAACCGTGTCCAACTAATTCAAATTTCATGTTAAACGTATTAACCCGATGATATATATACTCAATACTAGTTTGTGTCTTGTCACTATTTATGTCTCTTTTATGGTCTTCTCCAATTAATCTTCTAATTCCATCTCTTTCTCTTTTCAAATATAGGCTTTTGCTGCAAGCCTGCAAATAAATATATAGGCTTTTGCTGCAAGCCTGCAAATAAATATATAGGCTTTGCTGTTTGGCATTTTCACATATTCTTATTATTTTTCTTTTTAACTGTATAAATTCTCAGAAAAGCATAAATCGGAATTTTTTTTTCTTGTGATTGCTAATTCCTAAAGCTTTTTTAGTTTATTCGCATTCAGTTTATGTAAAATCCAAAACCCTTCAGATGAAAGAATTAAATGACAGTGGCAAAACCTAAGAGAGCTGAGCTGATACTAAGAAGAATAAGACTGCTAGACAGAGGCTTCTAAGGGGTTATAACTTATAAGTACTTTATAACAGCTTAAAAGTAGAAGTTAAACCACTAAACAGAAACTAAAACAGTATGGGAAAAAATAGATAGTGGAAAACAAGAGAATCCCGAATGACTTCTAATTTTAGTATTGGAGATGACAACTAATTAATTCTTTTACATATAATTCCCTTTGTTTATAGTCACTAATGCTTCTTTCATAGATACTAGTGGCCAAACTTGTTGTCTAAATGGTGGTTGAAATTGAAAACATGAAACATCACTTTTCATGATACGGAATAAGGTAAGATACTAGTGGCTAATTAAACTTGTTGCCTAAATGGTGGTTCGGTGTGGTACGTGGAATGAAATTGAAAACATGAAACATTACTTTTCATGATACGGAATGAGTTAAGAGTAGATTTATTTGAATCACTTAGTTAGTATGAAATATGTTAAGGGTAGATTTCTTGATGAGTACAAAATATGTTTTATCACAAATGTGGTGCGTTGGAAAGTAACTTTCTAAAAAAAAATAATTAAAATTAGTTGAGATATAGTTAAAACTAATTGAGTTGGTTTTAAACTTAGTGTCAAAACAAGAGCAATTTCAATAATATACTTCACGCTTATTTAGCTAAATTATTTGACATTTTCTAGAAGTTTCTTTTATATATTAATTACGGTTTCTAATAAAGTATTCAAGATTACTTGTATGATTACTATATTTTTGTAAGTATCATAAATATTTTAGAGGATGGATCTAGATTAGGACTGAGCAAAAAATGGGTAGAACCGAATTACCGAACCGAACCGAACCGAAATAATTTTACCGAAATTTTCTGATAATTCAGTTATTTTCACTAGTTCGGTTATATCCGAATTTTTTTACGGTGTTCGGTTAGCCTGTACGGGTATTACTTTTGGGTTATTCGGTTAAACCGAATAACTGAACAACACTTTGCTAAATTGAAAATTCGCAGTCAACTAGTCAAGCAACTTAGCAGTCAGCACTCAGCCCTCACAGTCAGTCACAACTCACAAGTCTCGACTCTCAAGTCTCGACTGTTTTCCATCGAAGAGTCGAAGACTCCACTCTCAGATCAGTCTCAGACCTCACTCCTCAGGGCTCAGTCTCTCTCAGTTTCTCAGATCAGATCTCTCGATCTCTCTCATCTTCTCGTCTAGTCGTCTTCTCACTGTGCGTAGTCAGAGTTTCAGATCTGAGATCTCTCAAGAGTCAAGCCTCAACTCTCACGTCGCGAACTCTCGTCTTCCCGGCGCCGGCGAGCCTTCATCGCGAACTATCGGCGCCGGCGACCCTTTATCGTTTCCATTTGTTAAAGTAATTTTGTTATTTACCTTCAGTCTTCACTCAGTTAGTCAATTTAGTGCATGAGTGCATCTTGTATTAATCTTGTTAGCAAGTGGTAGGAGGTTCAAGCAGCAAATGGATTATGATTTATGGGCAACAAATGGTCATTGTAGCAAATGGTCATCAACAGCAGTCAGCAACAGCAGTCAACAGTTTATGGATTATGTTTATGGATTATAGGAACTGAACTGTGTTTATGTCAGTCAGCAGCAAAATTATGTTTGTGTCAGTCATTGTAGGACCTGTGTTGTTGTTTATGGATTATGTTAATGGATTGTAAGAACTGTGTTATTGTTTATGGATTGTAGCCTGTCTGTAGGAACTGAACTGTATTGCTGCTAATTCTTTTTAATACGATTATTAACCGAGTAACCGAATAACCTATTCGGTTATTCGGTTAGTGCACAATTCGGTTGTTTATTCGGGTACCTAAAATAGCGTCAGTTCGGGTATCGGTTATAACCAAAATTGTAGTTCGGTTCGGTTATTAACCGAATGCTCAGTCCTAATCTAGATAGTCGATCCTAAGCTTCCATTATATTTGATCTTAGGGGTGTTTGATAAAAATTGAATAAATCTAAATGAGCTGAATCTGAATCTAAATCTGAATGAGCTGAATCTGAATCTGAATGAAAAAAGTTGTTTGATAATTGACATGTTTGAAACATCTAAATGACAAAACTTTATTATTTTACCCTCTCTAAAAAATTCAAAATTGTTGTAAATTTATTTAATATTACTTAATATAAAAGTTAATATTTTTTAAAAATTTTTTAATTTTTTTTTACTTCATTCAGCTGCTCATTCAGCCATTCAGCTCAAAAAATCTGACTTAGCCATTCAGCTCGTCTATCTTACCGATTCAGCCATTCAGATCAAAATAAACGTACTGACCGATTCAGTCATTCAAATTCAGCTCCATTCAGCTCTAAACAAACACCCACTTAGTCTGGTTATATGGCTCAAGGACTATATAAAAGGATAACTCCTCATTTATAAATTATTATAAAGCAAAGTTATAATTATTTTTATGCAGGTTAAGTAAATAAGATAAAGCAAAGTTGTAATTATTTTTATTCAATGCAAGACTAAGTAAATAAGAAAAAATGTTTTGGATAGTCGGAACCAAAATTTATTATGTAAGACCCCAAATTATTAATAAATAAAATTTAAATTCCTCTATTTATCATTTGAAATAGTAAGGATTGAATTGATTAATGAGGTTAGTTATGGGTAAAAGCAAGTGATTATAAAATATTCATTGTTGTCGGGAAATATTCGTTTGGTCGTGGAATATTCTTACTGTCGGGGAATATTCGTACGACGGCGCAGCCTTGTGTAGACCCCATAATGGAAAGCGATTGGATGAAGAAAACGACAAGTATAAGTTATTTATAAATAACGGCGTAGTTGTTACCGTTAATACTGTTGGAATACCCGGTAGTTAAAACACAGTAATACGCGTTGTTGCACAGTAGCACACAGTATTGCACCAATTATTGATTCTTACGTAAGAAGGCACTACTCAATAATTGTTACAGTAATTACTGTTCAGTATTTTATTTTATTGATTCAATAATTGCTACGTTGATATTTTATATTACTGTTGTTTCAATAATTGTCACTACACAGTATTTTTCATTATCGGAGCAATAATTAATGTTATCTGAATAATATTATTAGATAATATTATTGGCAATGTCTAAAAAGTTCTGTCTAAGGAGATGTTTGGTCACCTAATTAAACGCCAGTAAGGAGAAATCCTTATTGAAAAGCCCCCTCTTTCCTAGGAACTGCCTGGTTGTCAGTATTGTGATTCTGTAATATTATTTGTGAATAATTAATTATTGATTTATATGATGAGAAAAATATTCATTTTATGTAGATATAGATGGAGAAAATTTTTAAAGTGACAATTGTTGAAAATCGATATTTTATCTTTTCTGATAAAATAATATTTTATTATATTATTATAATATAATAACGATAATATTTTTATAATGAATGTGGGATATATGAGTATATGAGGAGAAAGAGTATTTTTATTACAAAAGTTGTTTAAAACATGTTAAACATGTCTGTGGGCCCATTTTTTAACTGAAATTTGATTATAGCCTATAGTATCGCCCGTTTGTGGATTTCGGTCAATTTCTGTTTGGAATTTGGAAAAACTTTCTTCTGCAAAGTTGCAGATAATGGAATTTTCTATAAAAAAAGATATGCGGTTCGAATTTTTCTGACAAAAGGGCTATTTATTATGAATTATTGTTGAGGTTCCAGAATAATTAATTTTGGAAGTTTAAAATATTTATAGTTAAAAAAACGTTTTTGATATGTTTGGTGAGCCCCATTGGTTGTTGAAATGGCTGAATTCAGTTATTGATGGTGGGCGTAGGAATTTATATAAATAATAATAATATTTTATTAAATTTTCTGCTTTGGTGTTCTAAGCATTTTCCTATAAATAGGGTGCTTAGGTTAGAATTGAAAATTACACCAGAAACTAAAGTTTTCTCTCTCTTTCTCTCTCGATATATTAAGCGTATTCTTGTGAGTATTTTAATACTTTGAGTGTTGCTATACGGTGCAAGTTCAAGTCATAGCCTATATCCGGTGTTTCAACTAGAAGTACTGTCTTTACAAGGTAAGGGATGTTATTTTTTTCGTAAATGATATTATTTTTTTCAATATCATTATGTCGAAATATTGATATGAACTTTTAATCAAATTTAGAACTTTTAGTGTCGGGATTACTATTCACGTATACGGCACTATTCACGTATACGACACTATTTACGAATACGACACTATTCACCGAAAAATTAAATTTTTATTTTTGTCCAAGATATCTATTATGGATACTAGCTTTGATTGTATCTATGTTTTGATTATTCTTGAATTTTACTCCACTATGATTATTTATGAGGTATTTTTGGACATGGAATAGCTGAAATACGAATCCTTAATATTTATTCTTTTGTTTCACTGGATTCGTTTTCTTTAAAATATTTTTCACCATCCTCAGTCCTAAATGATGATATAACTGAATATCTTTGGCCTGTAGTGCAAAGATTAATGATTTTATGATGAATTTCTTTGGCCGTAGTGCAAAGATGAACAGGTGTTGAGATGAACATGACCAACTGACGAATATCTTTGGCCTGTAGTGCAAAGATGAATATTTGAATCAAGATGTATATTGATTGATGTTACAGGGATAAAATATTGATGATGAACTTTTAAAATCATTGAAGATAGTAAATTTCATTCTCTACTTAACTCTTCTAATGAATTATTATTTTCGCTGCGAATATTGATTTAAAATTTATTGTCTATTATATTCTATTAAATTTTTTCCTGTTGAGGACTAACGATAATTTGTTCTATATTATCTTAGTCATAATATTCTTTACTGGGCTAGTTGAGCTCACCCTTTTTCTTTTTGTTCCATTTTTCTTCTCATGAGGCGAGAATATAACGAGTACTAGTCGGGGTATGGAATGAAGGTTCTAGAAAGTTGTTTTAGTAGTTCTCACTATTTTTATAAAATAATATATCAATAATTGTAATGAGGACTATTTGAGTGTAGATATTGTCTAGATGACAATATTTGTATTTAAACTCACAGTTTTTATGTTGTATTAATAAAGTTATAATTATTTCTGTACCATGTATTTTGACGACTGTGAGACCCCAGATTTTATGAATAAATATTTAATTTTTCTCGAAATAATTTTTTTATATTATGTGGTGTGGTTTTGATATAATAGTTATGGGTAGTATTTATAAATTTTGCAAAGTATGCAAGTTGTCATATTATATTCGATTGGTCGGGAAATATTCTTTTTGTTGGAGAATATCCGTACGACTGTACAATCATTGGTGGACCCCACAACGGAATTATTGTCGGATTGAGAAAACGACAAAAATACTTTATGAAAATAACGGCGAAAGTTTTACCGTTGATACTGTTGAACTACTCGGTAGTAAAAGTACAGTAATACGCGTTGTTGCATAGTAGCACACGGTATTGATTATTGATATTTATGTGAGAAGTCGCTCAGTTTGATTCAATTATTGTTGATTAATAATATGAGTTATTATAACGATAATGACGTTTTGTTATATTCGTATTATTAACGTAATAAAACAGAAACATCTTTTTATATAAAACAGAATACTTTATTAAAGTTATTCTATAAATAGAATATATTATATTTTATTATGCATAGTGTTGCATAGTGTTGCATAGTGTTGCATAGTGCATAGTAAAAATCTTTTTATATAAATAGAATATATTATATTTTATTTAAAAGATTTTTCTTAAATATGGACCATCAGATTAAAGTAAATCAATCTGGACCGTTCATGGATTAGTTACTATGCATTCCATTTTCTTATAAATAGAAGCTCATTCCTTCATTATTTTCTTACGAATTCACTGAACTCTAGAGAAAGAAACTATAGAGAGAGACTATATAGAGATAGAAGAAAAGTTTCTGCTACTTCACTACTCTTATATCCAGTTCTTTTACGGTAAGGGATATTATTCTTTTGTATTCAAGAAGAGAACTTCTGTTATTCCATTTCTTGATTATTCTGTTGGAATAACCTGTATATACGGAATACCCTATACTTGGTGACATTCTTCTATTATTCTGTCATTGTTATTCCGTTGGAACATCCTGTCTGTGCTTTACGCCGGACCTGGTTCCGTCTTTATTATTCTGTTAGAATATCCTGTCTGTGCTTTACGCCGGACCTGGTTCCGTCTTTATTATTCCGTCTTTATTATTCTATTGGAATATCCTGTTTGTGTATTTTACACCGGACCTGGTTCCGTCTTTATTATTCCGTCTTTATTATTCTGTTGAAATATCCTGTCTGTGTGTTTTACACCGGAACTGGTTCCGTTTTTATTATTATTCTGTTGGAACATCTTGTCTGTGTGTTTTACACCGGACCTGGTTCCGTTTTTATTATTATTCTGTTGGAACATCCTGTCTGTGTGTTTTACACCGGACCTGGTTCCGTCTTGTTATTATTCTGTTGGAACATCCTGTCTGTGTGTTTTACACCGGACCTAGTTTCATTATTTATTATTCTGTCGGAATATCCTGTCTGTGCGTTTACGCCGGACCTTGTTCCATTATTTATTATTCTGTCGGAATATCCTGTCCTGGTTCCATTATTTATTATTCTGTCGGAATATCCTGTCTGTGCGTTTACGCCGGACCTGGTTCCATTATTTATTATTCTGTTGGAATAACCTGTCTGTGCGGTCTATCGCATGCATGGTGATTTCTTTTGTTATTCCATTCTTTATTATACTCAGTTGGTTAAGTTTTGACTTCTATACTCCATGAAATTTGTGAAATATCTTTGGTAATTGCGGTTCATCCAGTATCTTTTCATGAAAATATTCTTCTAAGTATTCTTGAATTTTACTCCACAAATCAGTATCATGTTGACAATTTGGACGTTGTTAATTCTTGGATAAATTAATTCTTGAACTTGTTTTATTGAATTCTTATATCATTGTCATCATCCTCATGTTTATAAAATGTTAAAAGTCATCTGTGGCCTGTAGTGCATAGATGGATTTGGTATGATTATGACCAAGGATTATTCGGTATAATCATGACCGTAATGTTATAAATGATGTGATAAAAATCCTCATTGGCCCGTAGTGCATTGATGGACAGTTGTTGGCATGATCATGACCATTGATGAATACACAAATATCCTTGACCCGTAGTGCATGGAATTTGTGGTCGTGACCCTAACGAATATCATTGGCCGTAGTGCAGGGATGATGTGAATTATTTATTAAGCTGAGTCTCAGCGATAAAAGTGATGAAAAACTTTTTAAATCATAAAAGATAGTAGAGTTTATTTTCTACTTGACTCTTTTAATGGATTGCTTGTTCCGTTGCAGTTAAACTTGATGTCTATTATATTTTATCAGTTTAACATTGTTGAAGACTAATGATAATTTATTCTGTATTATCTTAGTCATAATATTTCTTACTGGGCTAGTTGAGCTCACCCTTTCTTTCACTGTTCTCTTCAGGAAATGAGAACGTAGCTGGGGCAAGTCGGGGAACGGAGTGATGGTCCGAATGATAGTATTAGTTAGTAGTCCTCATTATTCTATGTAATAGTATGTTAATAAATGTAATGAGGACTCCTTTTGAGTATGAATACTCTCTAGAAGATAATATTTGTATTCAAACTCACAGTTTATTTTTTGTCGTATTGTACACGACAGTTGTATTAGTAAGTTGTATTTGTATTCTGTAACATGTATCTGACGACCCAAGATGAGTGATGTATACCTAATTTTAGGGTCGTCACAACGACTCAAAATGGGTGTTATATACCTATTTTGGGGGCGTCACATATTATGTTTTGAAACGTTCATATCAATCTGTCCGACATAATTAAATTGATAAATTAGTATCAAAATAACTGCATATCTAGTATTGGAATACTAATTTTAACGTTCTTAAAATATTAACGTTTTTTTAACATATCAACTAATGTTAAAAAATATTAAAAAAAGTTAATATTTTTTTATATTAAAAAACGTTGATATTTTTTAATATTTTATTAATATTTTTTGATATTAAAAAACGTTAATATTTTAAAAATATTAATTTTTTTTTATATGAGGTTAATATTAAAACGTTAATATTTTTGATATAAAAATATTAAAATATTTTAAAACAATTTTAAAAAATGATAATTTTTTTTATATTAAAAATAATAAAAAATGTAAATTTTTTTTGATATTAAAAAAAGTTAATATTTTATTAATATTTTTTGATATTAAAAAACATTAATTATTTTGAAATTTTAGTTGATATGTTAAAAAACGTTAATATTTTTTGATGATGTAATTAGTTGAATTTTAAAAATATTATTTAGTTGAATTTTAAAAATATTCAAAAATTCAACTAATTCAAAATAATTAACGTTATTTAGTAAAAAATATTAACGTTAATTATTTTTTGATGATTTTAGTTGAATTAACGTTAATTATTTTGAAATTTTGATTTAGTTGAATTTTTTAATTTTGAATTTTAAAAATATTAACGTTAATAATCAAAATACTAAAAATATTAGTTGAATTTTCAAAATACTAAAAATATTAACGTTAATTTTGTAATATTCAACGTTAATTTCGATAACATTATTTAGTAATATTAAAAATATTAGCGTTAAAAAAAATTGATAACGTTATTTAGTATTTTGAATATTAACGTTAAAAATATTATATCAATTAGTTGTATAACGTTATTTAGTATTTTGAATTTAAAAATATTATTTAGTATTATGATTTTAGTAATTTAAAAATTTTATATCAATTAGTATTTAGTATTATGATTTTAATATTTTAATGATGTAATTTAAATTTTTGATGTTTTGATTAATTAACAAAATAATTTGAATTTTAGTATTTTATTATTTTTTAATTTAATTTTTTTAGTATTTTTTTAATTAGTATTTTAATTTTTTTTAATTAGTATTTGATGTAAATATGTTATGTTTTGAATTTTAGTATTTTGATTAAATGATGTAAATATGTTATACAACTTGTTTTATTTAATTAGTTGTTTTGATTAGTTAACAAAATAATTTGAATTTTAGTATTTTGATTAAATGATGTAAATATGTTATGCTTTTTTTTTATTTTGAATTTTAGTATTTTTTTTTGTTTTGATTAAATGACATATTTACATGTGTCAGGTGCATTTTTGAACCTTCTTCCTTTAAGCCTCTATGTGTTTGTCACATCAGCCAATTTTAACCTCGTTTGTCTTCTGTAAACGGCAGGGGCACGGATGACCCAAAAAGTGTAACGTTAAGTAAGGGTACTTTTGGACAAAAAAAAGTATAAAGTGCTCAATAGACATCGCGATAAACGTTAGGGGTATTTTTGAACCTTCTCTCATATACAAATAAAGCTAGGCACAGTATAGAAATAAATACAATATGAATTACATGCCAAAAATAAGTCTAATGCCTACAATTATTGCTACTGTACACAATGGGTTTGTCTCGTTGATATCAGATTGTACATCCAAATTCGTAGCGACTGTTATCCAACATACAAAGAGAAGCCCAAGACACACCGGAACTAACGAAGCTGCACTATCTGAATGGATTCGGCATATATGTTATTATTAAACATTTAAATGATTAGGTATATATTTATATAACAAAATACAAATGATTTTAAATTTTCCACTCATCTTAATAAATCAACTGAGCCGTTCAAAATTTGAGATAAATCACACCGTCCATTGTGCCGGAGGCACGTTGCTAGTATATATATATGATAAAACATTCAACAAAGTAGATACTATTACAAGATAAAAACAAAAAACATCCAACAAATGATATAACTTTAATGTTACGACGTCATAAAAGTAACAAATATAATCATAGTTAAGTCAAAACATATGAGTTATAAAAAAGGAGGAAAGAATCCCCAAAAATCCTGAGAATCGGATATCCAATTTAGGGATACGCCGGTTCGTCGGGGTAATGAAGAATTCCTGCTTCCTAGACTCTTTTTAAGTAGCAGATTTCCTCTCTTACTTGTGCTTTTGTCATTTGCAACAAAATTTTATTGTGGTGTAGGCTGATAAAATGATCTCCCGTTGCTTTTCATTGATCGGGGTCATTTGCCAACAGCTAGTCGGTGCATTCAAACCCAGGCAGCACTGTGACCCTCTTCCCGATGATATCATCACTGACATCCTCAGTAGACTCCCAGCAGAACATGTTCTTAAATGCCCAAGTGTGTGCAAGAAATGGAAGTCCTTAACCTCAACCCCATATTTCACTGAGATTAAGGTTGTAAAATGAGTAAACAGTTCGGGCTCGATTCATACTCGTTCGATTCGAAATATAAATGAGTCAAATATGAATACATTTTAAAGTTCGATAATTAAATTACTCGAACCTCTTAAATTGTAATTTTCTATTGATACTCGGATTATATTCGTTCGAAAAGTTCAAACTGTTCGGGCTCAACTCGGAATCGTGCTCGACTCGGTAGCTAAATGAGCCTCAATCAAATTTTATTTTATACTCTATAAATTTTGTAAATTAAATCTAAGCAACTTAATACTCGGTTCGACTCGATTCATTTACACCAACGTACCTAAATCGCTCTAATCCCTAACTCGTTATTTCCTACCGGCATTTTAGAAAGGACATAGAACTTTATTTGGTTGATGAGTGGGGAGATGCGAGCAAGAAGACCAAACCAAGAACAAGGAACAGTATTTGCGCAACTGCACTCCTACTGACAGAAATAAGGGCAGTTGGAGATGGCCTCTACTCTCATATTCATACGATGGACTGCTTGTTTTCATGTCACCAGGTTTTGAAAAATCATGAACGTCAATTATCTATAATCCTGCATGACACACAGGATATATAAACTCACGTTCTATAGTCGCAAAGGGGATATATATGGAGTATTCGTCCACCCAATTGCAAGGGAATACTGCTTGTTATGGGCAGAACCAGATAAAACATATGTGAAGTATAGGATACTTAGTTTGGGGGAAAAATCATTTTGGAAGCGGCTAAGTTCAGAAACATTGGATGTGTCTTGTTCTTGGGGTTGTAATTAATTAATAGTTTCATATTTGAAGAGATATAATTAGTATTTTGTGCTATATAAAGATATTTTTGTGCTTGTGATTATATCTGATATGATATATTTAGTTTCTTGTGGATCCTTTGGGCCGCAATACTTGGGAAAATATGTAATGGAACTTTTAACACCAAATAGATCTTACTAAGGAATATGATAATCAGAACCTATAATTGCTGACGTAGGAATTTCCTCAAGTGAGAAGACCAATTGACGATTAAAACTAGCAAAGTTAATGTCCTAAAAAATAATTTTTTGATCGAAAGTCTAAGAACCAAGTAGGGGCGGATCCAGCCCATTAGTTCAGTGGGGTCAATTTTTTTAAAACAAAAATTTATATAAAAAAAAATACAATAAAATAAAGGCGCCAGAATGCGAGGGATATTGCAAATAATTGTGTGAGCTATCATATAAAATTGATATTGTTTTATGTAATTGAATACACTTCGAATCCTCGATCTTATGTTATATATAAAATGATATTTTATAATTTTTTAAAACACTGTTATTATAAGAGACACTTCTTGTGTCCTCTAAAATAAATTACAAAACTAAATAATATTGTTAAAATATTATTTATAATAATATTTTTCGAGATTTTATTGTTTGAAACTATCGTAAAGATAGTCTCATTTCAATAGCTGCAAAAATATCATGTTCAATGTAAGTTACTAAACAATATAAAAGAGTGGAGATTTGTGTTAGTAGAAATTTGAGACATTTAATAGTTTTTTAGTCTGAATTTTTTATTTTCACTAAACACTTTATAAAATCAAAATCAACTCTCAAAAATTTAGGTAGATCCGCCAATGGAACCAAGGTTTGGCTTAATCTAATTCCTTAGTCATTCTCATGTGCGCGAACACATCCCTATTTTCTCAACCATGTTATTAAACACAAGCTGTAAGACCCCGAATTTTATGAAATAAAAGTATTCTAAAAATTACTATTCAGTAAATGGTTAAATTGATAAATGTTAAAATTAAGGGTGATATATGAATTTTTTTTCAAAATACACAAGTGCTTATAAAATATTCATTGTTGTCGGGGAATATTCGTTTGGTCGTGGAATATTCTTTCTGTCGGGGAATATTCGTACGACGGCGCATCCATTTGTGGACCCCATAACAGAATAACTGTCGAATGAAGAAAACGACAAATTTGAGTTTTTACAAATAATGGCGTAATTGTTACCGTTAACACTGTTGGAATACCCGGTGGTTAAAATACAGTAATACGCGTTATTGTACAGTAGCACACGGTATTGCACATTATTTTTTGAAATTATTGATTCTTACGTAAGAAGGCACTACTCAATAATTGTTACAGTAATTTCTGTTCAATATTTTATTTTATTGATTCAATAATTGCTACGTTAAATTTTATATTATTGTTGTTCAATAATTATCACTGCACAGTATTTCCCATTATCAGATCAATAATTCATATTATTTGAATAATATTATTAGATAACATTATTGACAATGTCTAAAAAGTTCTGTCTAAGGAGAGGTTTGGTCACCTAATTGCGCGCCAGTAAGGAAAAATTCTTATTGGAAAGCCCCCTCTTTCCTGAAAACTGCCTGGTTGTCATTATTGTGATTCTGTAATATTATTTGTGAATAATTAATTATTGATTTATATGATAATGAAATATTTATTTGATGTGGATATAAATGTTGGATATATTTGTGGTCAAAAATGAAGGAGTTAATGTTAAGGTGTTTTATCAGTATTTTTGTCGGAATGGAGGTATTAAAAATCAAATTAGAGTTTTTGAAATATTTTGCGAGGGTTATAATTTTTAATCCGACCGTTGGATCGAGGTAATTTTTGGATATGTTATACATATATAAGTTAAGTATATGTCCACAAATTTTGAACCGTTAAAAATAAAAGTATGATTTAATATGAATTTTACGAAATGACTGGTTAAGAAATTGTTGAAGTTTAGGAATTTATCATTTTGATGAAAAATTCTAGAATTGGTGGGCCCCACTCTTGGTTGGTGAAGAAATTGCTAAGATTTTTATTCAAATGTGGTGGGTGGGAATAGTAGCAGGTAAAGCCATCAGATTGCAGGTTAAGTCTGTTCCGGCGTGCTAACATTTTCCTATAAATAGAGGGCTAAGTTAGAATTGAAAATCACACCAGAAACATAAGCTTTCTCTCTTTCTCTCTCTATATTATGAAGCATATTTTGTGAGTATTTAGATATTTTGAGAGATGCTATTCAGTGCAAGTTTCCTTCGACTTTGCATTCCAGTCAGAAATACTGCACTTTTGAGGTAAGGGATAGTAATGAATTTTAAGGGTTGTTATGATTTTCAGTTTCGTAATTTTTCTGATCTTCAAAAATTTTGAAAAAATTTAAAATGATATTTTGATGAGTTTTATTGATTGTGTCCAAAAATGGTGATTTTTGGATGTATAGATTAAGAGTTATGAATTTTACGGGAAAAGACTATTTTTAAAAGTAACCGCTTATAACTCCTTGTGGTTAACTCCAAAATTGATAAAATTTTTATTGAAAGTATATATATATATATATATAATATTAGTGTACTCTGTGAATTTCAGAATTTTTGGATAAAAATATAATTTATGATAAATGTCTAAATATTCGGCGGTTTTGGCTATATGAAAAATAGTAAATGAGTTTTAAAAAATTTAAGAAAAATATATGTTCAATATGGGACTATATTCTGCTAAATCCCAGAAAAGAAATATTTTTAGAACTGATTTGGTATTTTTCATAAAAATAGACTAGTTATGAGTAAATGAATTAAATATGTTATGTGAAGTAAGAAAATTAGAAAATAGGATTTTATGGCTTGAGAATCCTATATGAGGTATATGCAGATTTTTGATGAGGGTTTTGGTTATTGATAATGAAATCTTATGAGTTTGACATTTTAGGATGATTAAATTCATTATTTAGTAAAGTGTAAACAATTAAAATAAATTGTTTATAAGCTTAAGAAATATTATTTTTTCAATATCATTATACCGAAATATTGGTATGGATTTTATTGTAAAATTTCTACCTTTTTCATGTCGAGTTACTATTCATAAATTACTATTCACGAGTTACTATTCACGACAAAATTAGTTTCTTTTTCTGACCATATTATAGTTGATTTATGAATATTACTCTTGAGATTAAATCTATATGTTGATTATATTGATTTTATTATCATATATAATATTTTTATAACCCTAATGATGATATTTCTCTTTGACTTGAGTGTAAAGATGGGTAGATTTTTGGTATGATCATGACTATGAGTTCCCTTTGGCCAGTAGTGCAAAGTTGAATTGTTGACTGGTATGATCATGACCATTGAATTTATAATTGAATATCTTTAGCTTAAGTGTAAATGTGAATTGATCAACATGGTTATAATTATTGTTTATATAAATTCTGAAATGATTATATATTTCTTTGAGATATTAATATATTTGGCCTATAGTGCAAATATGAACTGTTGATGAATATATTTGGCCTGTAGTGCAAATATGAACTGTTGTTGAATATCTTTAGCCTGTAGTGCAAAGATGAACTGGTGATGAATATCTTTGGCCCATAGTGCAAAGATGATCTATGGTCGAATATCTTTGGCCAGTAGTGCAAAAATAAATTGTTGATGAATATCTTTGGCCCGTAGTACAAAGATGACATGTTGTTGAATATCTTTGGCCAGTAGTGCAAAGATGAACAGGTGTTGAGATGAACATGACCAACTGGTGATACAAATGAATATCTTTGCCCGTAGTGCAAAGATGAAGTTATTAGTATGATTATGAACATGAACTGTGATTTGGTGTAACCATGATCTTTGATGTTTCAGGTAAAGATAGGTGATGAAAAATTATCTTCGTCCTGGATGAAAAGAGGAATTTAGAACTACAATTATAATTATGAGTTATTCATATGATTGTGGAACAGAATTGTTGATTGATGTTACAAGGATAAAATATTGTTGGTAGATTTTTAACATGGAGAAGATAGTAGACTTTGTAGTCTATTTGACTCTTCTAATGGATTGCTCGTTCCGCTGCAACTATGGTTGAAATTTTTATCATCTACCAAATGTTCTAAACCTCTGATTTAATTCTGTTGAAGGCTATTGATAACTTATTTATCTTTAGTCATGATATTCTTTACTGGGCTAGTTGTGTTCACCCTTCTGTTTCACAATTCCTTTAAGGTAATAAGAGTGTAGCTGGGTCGAGCGAGGGTAACGGGAAAATAGAACGGTGGTCTCTAGCTGTGGAGGTTCCCCCTAAGCAGTATAGAATAGTGTTGTATACATCATCATTTAGTAGTTATATTTGGTGAATCATCTAGGGTGAAGCGAACCCAACGTTGGAAGGGTGTTTTGCCACTATCATACAAGATGTCTAATGACATACAACCTCGTGTCATCATAAGACAGGATTGTGCTCATCCACTTGCTGAGTATATTTACGAGCACTACCTATATAATCTTGATGCTTGTTTGAAGTATAATTCTCAATTAGAGACAATGGAGATAATGATAAGTCAAGAGAAGACTCACCACTGGGAAGAATATGATAGTAATCTTCTCTTTTTTCTTTGGGGTCTATTGGGTCAACCAAGGATAATTCTGTGGCCATATGATATCTATCATAACCTAGAAGCATGGCCTCCCATGTACAAAGGTTTCCTTGAGCACTTCCCAAATATTCTAATTTCTAAAATAGTTTTTGACTATACCTTTATGTAAGGTGTCATTGTGAGGTGATGTCCACAGTTGGGACATGAGTCACATTTGGTATATATTTGTATTCAAACTCACAGCATATGTATTGTTGTATTTTGCACGACATTTGTTATAATAAAGTTGTAGTTATTTTCTGTACCATGTATTTGGCAACTCAGAATAGGTTGGATGGAATGGACCTATTTTGGGGTTGTCACACAAGCCAACATGTACTAATATACACAAAGAATATTTTCAAAATAGACGATATGGGATTATGTCAAAACTATAAATTTTGGAACATAACCAACAATTAGTACTATAAATTTTTTTTTGAGTAAATTGACAAAAAAAAGAGAGAAGAAAATGATATATATTGTAAATGTTTATGTTAATTTTTCTCCTATAATTTCTACCAATATCATGTATTGATAAACTTAACAATTATAATTTAGTATAAATTTATCGTTAGGACTCAAAAAAATATTAATACAAATATAAAACAACTTAACATGAAAATATTTTGAAAAAAGTGACTGTATTCCACATTATAAACTATAGAGAGAATTTACAACAAGTCAATTACTCATATAATTACTTCACTAAAATTATTATATGTTACCAAAAATACTTTGGTAGGTCGGTATATATATATAGAGGCTTTCTCTTATAAGGACTCAAAGTAAGGACCGCATTTTTTTTGCTTTTTTTTACTTTTTTTTTTTAAAAACAACTAAAAAAAATATTTAATATTTTATGGAACTGAAAGTTTTTTAAAAAAAAGTGTTTTGGGTGTGATTTGGGTACGTATAACAAAAATATGTATGTACAGTCTGTGCAGACTAAACCACCATTTTTTGGTATAGGTATCCAAAACACGCCCAAAACATTGTATTATAAAAAAATTTCAATTCCATAAAATATTAAATATTTTTTTAGTTGTTTAAAAAAAAAAGCAAAAAAAAACAAAAAAAATGCGGTCCTTACTTTGAGTCCTTATTTTGAGTCCTTATAAGAGAAAATCTATATATATATATATATATATATATATATATATATATATATATATATATATATACGGGGAGGATCTAAAACGAACCAAATAAGCGGACCAAATAACGGATCAAGGCAAAAACACGCGGGTTTCAGGGTCCGGGTCGGACCAACCCGCGGGTTGACCCTGAAACCCGCGTGTTTTTGCTTTGGTCCGCTCCTTGGTCCGTTCTTTTGGTCCGCTTTAGATCCTCCCTGTATATATATATATATATATATATATATATATATATATATATATACTGTCAGGATCAAGAGTATTCTCCTTAAATAGCGTTCCTCCTTAAATAACATTCTTTTATTAAAATTACGTCGTTTTGGAGGGACGCGGTTGTATTTTTGTAAATACGCGGTGACATTGTATTTACAAAAATGTCACCGCGTCCTTCCAAAATGACGTAGTTTTAATAAAAGAATACTATTTAAAAAGGAATGTTATTTAAAGAGAATACTCTTAATTCTTATCGTGTGTGTATATATATATATATATATATATATATATATATATATATATATATATATATATATTAAAAGTCGAGAGTATTAATTTATATTTAAGTCTAAATGAAAAGCACGATGGGGTCCGTTAGTCTCTCTCCCCAAAATAAGCCTTCTAATACTTTTCAAAATCGCCAGGAGTATTTCTATCTCCAAAAATTAAAAGACCGAAATGATCTCTTCAATTATCTCTCTCTCATCTTTTTCATTAAAAAAAAGTCTAGGGAGACCGGCTATTTCCGATTGGGGTAGTGACCGGCCGGAATTTTTTATTTTATTTTATTTTATTTTTTTGCTTTTGATTACAAAATAATTAATGTGATTTATTGGAATTGAAATTTTTATAAAATACAGTGATTTAGGCGTCCGTTTGGATACACGTAACAAACAGGCCTTATTTTGAAGGGACACAAAAGGCTCAATTTAAAAGTCAAAGTGACAATCTGCCTAGCTAGGTTATGAATCATATTGATATTATCTCTAGGTATTTTCTTTACAACAACAAAAAGAAAAAAGTAATATATATATATATATATATATATATATATATATATATAAAAGACTGTTTTCATATATACATACCTACCTACCTACTACCTACTACCTACTACCTACCAAAGGATAAAAAATTATTAGGATTCTGGATTAGTTATTTAGTTGTCCAAATCATGTCTCTACTATTTTTTGCTGACTGCCTCTAGCTAATATAGGAAAATAATTTAAAAAATGTGCACCACCGAGGGAAGTGGTTAGTACTCCCTCTATCATTTATATGTGTAGGTCGTTTTAAATTTTTTTATTTATTTTTAATTATTTGTCATTTATGATTATTTAAGAAAATTGATCACTATTTTTTTTAAATTGCCCCTCATTACTCCACCTAATTTTTTGATCTATATTTATCATTAACTTATACTACTCCTCTACTCTTAAGTCTTTCTCTCGTTCTCTCAATAAAACTCTTTTATTATGAGATAAGTGAGATGAAGGGTATTATAGACAATTGATACTATAGTTAATGTTTTTCAATCATTTTCTTAATTATTGTGCACATGTCTAAAACGACCTATATTAAAGAACGGAGGGAGTATGAAGTTTATTTTGGGGTAAATTGGTCAATTGATTAATAGAATACTGACACGCCTGCGAGATTGTATATGTGTTAGTATTCTATTGGCCAATTAACCAATTTATCAACAAAATAACTTCATACTAACCGAATCCACCAATGAGAGGACGGCACGTCGATGGACATGACTAAACTCAAGAGCTAGCCCATGCCACCATAAGAATATCAAACAGTTGATATAAAGGCAGGCAAAAACTTTCTGCAGGAAATTAAAGGTTATCAGTTAAAGTCCTCAATTTCCCACTAAAATAATGTCTAAAAGTGTACGTACATGTAATTATTCCAGGCTTGGGGGACAAACATAAGCATTTCAAGCAGACAAACACTTTTGTTTTGGTTTTGGCCATTGATGGAGTTATAATTTACAAGAGAAAAGGTGGAAATTAATTCATGTGTAATTTATAATTTATTTAACAAGATTTTTGATGCTTGCATATATATATATATATATATATATATATATATATATATATATATATATATATATATATATATATACTTGTAAACACGGCTCATGTTTATGTCATCATCACTTATTTCTTCTTGACAAGACTAAAAGAAAGAAAGATAAACTAGTTTAGCTATGATTTAATTAACTAACACTTATGAGATCATCTCCATGTGGTTATGTTTCCTAGTAGTAGTGTAGTTATTGGTCCCTGCTTAATAGGATGAATTAAGGTCATCTCAAATGGACCCCTAGCTAGTGAACTCTTATCAATTCTATATGCCCCATGAGCAATGTGGGATGTTTCTAAACAAAAATTTCCTCCTTTAATTCTTTGGATTAGTTTTATGGGGTTGTAATTGTTCTTAGCACTCCCTTACCCAATAATTGCACAAAGTTTAGCCAATACGACAACCGATTGTAGGGTTTAAGCAACCTAATCACAACGATTTAAATCTATTATTTTCACAAATTGTCATGTTGCATTGTTTCTTTTGACCAAGAAAAGAAAAGCATAAAATGAAATTTGAAAAAAAAGATGAAAAAAGCTAGCTAGCTAGCTGCCCATTGAATTGTATGAATGATCCATAGCAAGTAGTTGATATGGACCAAAAACTGACATACATCATCTATACCATCGAAAACAAGAAGGAACGATCAAGATTAGAAACTCAAAATTGACGTTCGTTACAATTAGTAGCTGACGGTTAAAAAAATACTACTAATAATCCACTTGGTACAACTTTTCCTCTGTTTCTCTTAGGTTATGTTTGTTTGCAAGGATTATATTTGAGATATAACTATTAATCCTAAATGTCTTGTTTGTTTTCAAATTTAAACTTGTGACTATTAATCTAGGCCTCTAGGGATTATAAAATGACTTAATATGGAGGATTATTTAATATCATGTTTAACTAGTTAGGTATTATATATAATCCCAGAATTATAATAGATGTGATTATAATTTTTGTAAACAAAAATGACCTTAGTTTTAAGAAAAGTATAAAATGAAATTTGTAAAAAGATGAAAAAAGCTAGCTAGCTGCCCATTGAATTGTATAATTGAATATATATGTGTGTGTGTGTGTGTGCAGCAAATCAAAAGGAAAATTGTGGTTAGATTAACTGAATAATAATCAAAAAAGAAAAGCTTCCAATATCTTGGCTAAGAGATTTATGTATAATCAATTATGCCATTAAGGACTAAGCAAAAGTAATTGCATTACTTTAGTTATAGTTGCTCTTTCATGTCAATTAGTTGTCAGTTTAGGAAAAAAGTCGTCGCTTTGGCCTTTCGCAACAAGAAGCAAGTAAAGGCACTTCCACTTTTTCAAGGGCACAAAGATTATATATGCCCCCCCATGATTTCAAATAAGTAATGAACCATTTTAGCTAAACCAGCTTTTAATTGCTTCTCCCCCTAAATGGAATGATGACGCATCTTATATATAAGAACATTAATCATGTGTCTTGTTTTTCTTGTATATATTAAGTTCTTTAAGTTATGTTAACTTATTAACTTAATCTCCATTCACGTATAAGTAACTACATCAGGTACATCTTTATGCTTTCAGGAAGCCCTATATATTTCGTGGAGAACTCATAAGCAGAAGTTAACTACCACTTCCATGATGATGGCAAAATATGTGGCTTGTTATCATGCTACTTGTCACGTCGTATTATTAAATAATCTTATTTCAGGACTTAAAGTCGTAGATTTCATTTCAAGGCCATTAAAAGTATTAATTTTGTAATAATGATTCTGATGTTAGTTTTTCTAACAGCACCATTTCGAGTGGTGTTGGACTATACCTCGACACTAAGTACTTATTTGTCAGAAAAAGAGTTGAAGATCAAAGCGTTGTCATTAAGTATATTAGTACGCATGATATGTTAGCGGATCCACTTACAAAAGGCTTACCACCCAAGCTCTTTTAGAGCATGTTGTCGGCATGAGTTTAACTGGTAGTCTTAATTAGTGAGTTATTTTGATATAAGACAACAATTTTGAGCTCGTTGTTTTGAACTTCACATTATGTTTATGGTTTGATATTCTTTTTATTGTGCACACTTGAGAATTTATGAGTAAACAATTATATTTTGGACCATATGAACGAGTTTAATCTATTACCACTTATGTAAACTCTATTCATACCTGTTATGCTCGGTATTTTTATTTGAACAAGATGTAGATATTAAATTAATACTTGGTCAAATGAATGATTGTAAGCGTTATGCTTTATATATAAATAGTATTTCGGCCAAGTGGGAGAATGTTAGAATATTTTATTTTCTTATGTGGCCTCTACTATTTATGTAATTAATATTGGGCTTAAATATTGTATTAATTTAATTATTTTATTTATGGGTTTGATAATTAATTATGTGGCCTATAAATAATATTACGGATAGTACTTGACATAATAGGCCCTAAGGTTTCATAATCTTGATGGACGATTTTGACCCTTAGCTATTCTATAAATAAAACAGTTAGGGTTTAATTGGTCCTAATTGTTATCTCAAGAACTTTTATACACACCTATACATTCATCATAAGATTGAGAGAGACAATTGAAGATCTTCATCCTTACGCACAGCAGAATCCTGATACGTACAAGTTGTCTTCTCTCAATTCATGTAAGTAATAATTAATATTATAATTATTGATTTTATTTTATTCTATGCAATAGCACGTTCCGATATGATTTATTTAACACAACCATTAGTCATGGATGTAACCATTTTACCAACTCTTATAAACTATTCAGTGCTTAATCCATTTTCCTACTCCATCCATCCATCCCTCCCTCCCAATTAGAATCTATGTCGTCTTCCAATTAACTATCTTTTTCAGTGGATTGTAGTACAAAATTAATGGATTCTTTCTTGTCTTTTGCTTTCTTGCAACATCAAAATTTTCAAACCCATACTTATTTAACTAAAAAAGCAGTATTTAGGGTCCGATGCAATGCACTAAAATTGATGCCATGCATTTAAACATCCAGACGCAGAAAACGCTATTGGTGCAAACGCTGATAATCGAATTAATATACTAGATTAATATACTCTAATATGTGTAAACTTCTGAATTCAATCTGTTGAGAAGGGAGATTCTAGTCTAGTAAGTTTTCAAATAGGGTCGAAATTAAAGGCAGTCCTAATATGAAACAAAGAGATGATTTGAATTTGGTTTAACTGCACATAGATACATTGCTGAAAATGAAATGTATAAGAAAATGTACCAAGAACAAAGTTCATAGCATGCATATATATATATATATATATATATATATATATATATACACGGTCTGGATCTCAAGCTCACTCCTTATCTAGCTCACCTTGCTCACCCCCTTTAGCGACGGACCGGTCCGTCGCTATATATAGAACCGTCGTCTTAACTTTTAGTGACAAACAACGTATAGTGACGGACAACATATACGACGAACCGAACATATAACGACGGACCGAATCGTCGCCCGGTCCGTCGCTAAAGGGAGGTGAGCAAAGTGAACTAGATAAGGGGTGAGCTTAAGATCCGGACCGTATCTTAAGTATAGACGACGGTTGTATGACCGAACCGTCGCCGGGTCCGTCGCTAAAGGAGGGTGAGCTCGGGTGAATTGAATAAGGGGTGAACTTAAGATCCGGACTATATATATATATATATATATATATATATATATATATATATATATATATATATATATATATATATATATATATATGATGAAGTAGGTTCTTAAGTACTACCCAAGTCACTTGATAGGAACAATACAAGCAAAATGAGCCAAAATTCATAATTCCCAATTGTAGGAGCCAAAATACAAGTAAAATCATCTTCCACTAGGGGGACCAAGACTACTCAAAATGTGGAACCCTCAACAAATTTCAACAATCGCCCATCCCATTTTTTTTTTTTTTTTCTGAATTAAGAGGCTGCTTATTTTGAGTATTTTATAAATTACAAGAATTATATTTTTAAAATTTTTAGCACTGCCTTAAAAACTTCAAAATAAAAATTGATTCTCATAATAATTTGAAGGAAGAAAATGACAATGTCCCACGCCCTCGCCCTCGACCTCGACCTCGCCCTCATAATTTAGCTTGGCTCCGCCCATGGCATCAAACATCTTTGTGGCCATCGTAATCCTCGTACAGAGTAGAGCACCATAGCTAGCTACAAAATTCATTTAATGGATTCCAAAAGATAAGTTTGTTGATTGCAATTTTTCCAATAATTGAATTCAAAATCCGGAAAAAGACACCATGCTCATTTTAAATTTATGCAGGCCACAATTGCCCTACGGAAATAATGGATAACTCGGTCTGTAGGTCTAGGTCTAGGTTATGCTAATTATAGGGGGATATTATTTCTACGTATATTTTTGATATTTTTACATAATTTATTCTCACGTGAAGGTGAGACCTACTGTATACTCATATAAAAGATCGAGGATCATATATAAATATCAAAAATACATGTGAAAATATCAGTTCCCTAATTATATCGTCAAACTAAAGTTTGTGTAAATGGTATTTATATTACTTCCTCCTCTCCAAATTCTAGACAACTTTTCGTCCTCAAACGATTGTCTAACATACATAAAAAAATAAAAAAAATTCTCAAAAAGATATCTAAAATTACACAAACAAAATATAAAATATGGTATAAATACAAAGTTACCCTCTAAAGTGCAGACATATTGTAAGAATATTTTATGTGATAATAGTAATTGCATGTATTTATATAATACTAAGTTAATTGATTGTTATAATTAGGTGTGACATATAAATTCTAATTAACTCTAATGTGGGGCTGACACTAGTGTGGTTAATATAAGTAAACTTTTGGGATTGTGATGAGTAGAGCCACTAGGTTATTAATCAATAATAATATAAATAAGGAATTAATTAAATCGTCTCCCTTGTCATACAAGTAGTAGAATTAAGGATTTCAGTATATGTATCTTGTTCATTCAAACGAAACGAAATTCATTTTGTAGCGTTCAGTATAAATTACAAACAAAATAAATAATATTATTATTTTTTATATGTTTTTCTCCAATCTATGATATATTAAATATTTAAATTAATTCTTACATATATCCCCATGCAAACACTCTACTCCGAAATTAGTTAAGATATTTATGTTGGTACAAACAAAGGGTAGAATAGAAATAAGTTTTACACTCACCTCTAATTTATGGAACTACAAATTAATTATTATACTTTTAAACATCTTTTTTGAGTATTACAACTAGAGTATTACAAATAAGGTTGTAAACGAACCAAATAATTTGGACTCGCGAGTAATTTGAATATAATTCGATCTGAGTCGAATCAAATTCAAGTAATAACTATTAATCGAGTCAAATCTGAGTATAAATTTAACATTTCGAGTCAAATTCGAACACCTCTCCGTTCATTTCGATTCGACTCGTTTACACCCTTAAACAAAAACAGGTTGCACATGACCATATTGCAAAATTGAATCAACAGTCCAACACATACACAAGGTATTATACCAATTTGAAAGCTACGGTATCCCAAAATTGTGTAAAATCACTTTTATTCTGCATAAAAAAATTGTGTTTTAGCTGAAAATAAAACACAGTTTGTAGCATGCTCATACATCAACTGCTTGATTTGAAACGACATGTAATTTCTGGATTTATATCTTCATATATCTTTTTTTGGGATTATTCCTTCAAGTACACAATTAAACCACTAATAAGTTAATTATGGAATGGACCGACAAATAGTGATGTCAGATATTCTTATGAAAAACCCCACAAATCTTTTTTTGAGAAATTTCTATTTAATGTGTGTTTCTGAGAATCTACATTTTTTGGCCAATGATAAAGCTGGGACCCACTGCCTCCTGTGTCATTAATTAAGTTTTGGAGTAATGTAATGTTCATCCTCCCTTTAGGTACCCCAGCTCATCAACTTCTAGTCTTCTAGTACAAGTACATAATAAAAATTTAAACCTAACTAACTTGATTCTAGATTAAATTAACTAATACTTCTTGAGTGCTTAATATGATATTAATTTTGATTAATTGATTAATACAATGTTAATATATAGATTAGAAAGTAATATTTTTTTTTGCGTGTCAGCACTGTATTGATCAATTAATTAACTTACCTTAAAATTAACTTCATGATAACCGAATCTTATACTATTATAAATTTTTATGAAAGTACTTGTTGAATTTGTAGCAGCCGGCTTTAAAATTCAATGACCAATTAAATCACATACTTGATCATGTTAGTAACCATATGCTCGTTTTTCTCCTACCAGATCATGATAGTCCATTCATAATATTTATTGAATCTAATACAATTAAATCGAATAAATTTTTCAGTTTGAAAAACATTGATATTCTATATTTTGTTATATAAATAATAAAAAAATCAAATTCATAATATTGTTCCATGATTTGTGACCACCATGTTGATCAACCTTCATCCATAAGAAGCTAACTCATCAACTACCTTACTTGTATCCATATATTTCTGAATCAAAAGGAGTCAACCTAGAATTTCTGTGTCACTATCATCTTTGGCCATACACTTTCCATACAAAATCCAACCTACCAAAATCATGAACCACTACTATATATATATATATATATATATATATATATATATATATATATATATATATATGTGTGTGTGTGTGTGTGTGTGTGTGTGTAAGACCCCAAATTTTATGAAATAAAAGTATTCAATTTTTCTTATAATTACGATTCAGTAAATGGTTAAATTGATAAAAAGTTAAAGTTAAAGGTGATATATGAATTTTTTTCAAAATAAGCAAGTGGTTATAAAATAATCATTGTTGTCGGGGAATATTCGTTTGGTCGTGGAATATTCTTTCTGTCGGGGAATATTCGTACGACGGCGCAGCTATTTGTGGGCCCCATAACAGAATAACTGTCGGATGAAGATAACGACAAAAATTGAGTTTTTATAATTAACGGCGTAGTTGTTACCGTTAACACTGTTGGAATACCCGGTGATTAAAATACAGTAATACGCGTTGTTACACAGTAGCACACGGATTGCACAGTATTTTTAAATTATTGATTCTTACGGAGGAAGGCACTACTCAATAATTGTTACAGTAGTTATTGTTCAATATTTTATTTTATTGATTCAATAATTGCTGCGTTGATATTTTATATTATTGTTGTTTCAATAATTGTCACTGCATAGTATTTTCCGTTATCAGATCAATAATTCATATTATTTGAATAATATTATTAGATAACATTATTGGCAATGTCTAGAAAGTTCTGTCTAAGGAGAGGTTTGGTCACCTAATTGCGCGCCAGTAAGGAGAAATTCTTATTGAAAAGCCCCCTCTTTCCTGGGAACGGCCTGATTGTCATAAATGTGATTCTGTAATATTATTTGTGAATAATTAATTATTGATTCATATGATAAGGAAATATTTATTTGATGTGGATATAAATGATAGATTTATTTATGTGGTTATAAATGAAGGAATTAATGTTAAGGTATTTTATCTGTATTTTTGTCGGAACGGAGGTATTGAAAATCAAATTAGGGTTTTTGAGATATTTTGCGAGGGTTATAATTTTTAATCCGACCGTTGGATTGTGGTAATTTTTGGATATGTTATACATATATAAGTTGAGTATATGTACACAAATTTTGAACCGTTAAAAATGAACGTATGATTTGTTATGAATTTTACGAGATGACTGGTTCAGAAATTGTTGAATTTTTGGATTTAATCATTTCGGTAGAAAATTCTAGAATTGGTGGGCCCCACTCTTGGTTGGTGAAGAAATGTGCTGAGATTTTTATTCAAATGTGGTGGGTGGGAATAGTAGCAGGTAAAGCCATCAGGTTGCAGGTTAAGTCTGCTTCGACGTGCTAACATTTTCCTATAAATAGAGGGCTAAATTAGAATTGAAAATCACACCAGAATTCATAAGTTTTCTCTCTTTCTCTCTCTAGATTATTGAGTGTATTTTGTGAGTATTTAGATACTTTGAGAGTTTCTATTCATCAGTGCAAATATGAACTGTTGATGAATATATTTGGCCTGTAATGCAAATATGAACTGTTGAGGAATATCTTTGGCATGTAGTGCAAAGATGATCTGTTGATTGAATATCTTTGGCCTGTAGTGCAAGGATGAACTGTTGTTGAATATCTTGACCAGTAGTGCAAAGATGAACAGTTGACGAATATCTTTGGCCCGTAGTGCAAAGATGAAATTATTAGTATGATTATGAACAGGAACTATGATTTGGTATAACCATGATCTTTGATGTTTCAGGTAAAGACAGGTGATGAAAATATTCTTCGTCCTGGGTGCGAAGAAAAATTTAGAGTCACAATTATGATTATGAGTTATTCATATGATTGTGGAAAGGAACTGTTGAGTGATGTTACATGGAAAAAATATTGTTGGTGGATTTTTAACATGGAGGAGATAATAGACTTTATGGTCTATTTGACTCTTCAAATGGATTGCTCGTTCCGCTGCAACTATGGTTGAAAATTTTTATCATCTACCATATGTTCTAAATCTCTGATTTAATTCTGTTGAGGGCTATTGATAATTTATTTATCTTTAGTCATGATATTCTTTACTGGGCTAGTTGTGCTCACCCTTCTGTTTCACAATTCCTTTCAGGTAATAAGAGTGTAACTGGGTCGAGCGGGGGTAACAGGAGAATAGAACGGTAGTCATCATTTAGTAATTATATTTGGTGAATCATCTAGGATGAAGCGAACCCAACGTTGGAAGAGTATTTTGTCACTATCATACAAGATGTCTAATGATATACAATCTCGTGTCATCATAAGACATGATTGTGCTCATCCACTTGCTGAGTATATCTACGAGCACTACTTATATATTCTTGGTGTTTGTTTGAAGTATAATTCTCAATTAGAGACAGTGGAGATAATGATAAGTCAAGAGAAGACTCACCATTGGGAAGAATATGATAGTAATCTTCTCGTTTTTCTTTGGGGTCTATTGGATCAACCAAGGATAATTCTGTGGCCATATGATATCTATCATAACCTAGAAGCATGGCCTCCCATGTACGAAGGTTTCCTTGAGCACTTCCCAAAGATTCTAATTTCTAAAACAGTTTTTGACTATACCTTTATGTAAGGTACCTTTGTGAGGTGCTGACACGTGATGGTGTCCAATGTTACATTTGGTATCAGAGCTATAAGTAAAGAGCCCCCAGCCTCTCACTGGTGACTTCCTGTTTATGGGGGATGCACCGAAACCAGACTCTCCGTAGGGGACGCCGTTCTACGGTGGCAAGCTGATAGGTATCAATGTAAGGTGCTGACACAAGTTGGTGTCCAGAGTTATATTTGGTATCAGAGCTTAGGGATATGATCTCTGGCGGAGATCGGGGAATACAACTAGGAGGGGAGAGACGAGTAAATCCTTCGCTAGTGTGTCCTACCTAAGCTTATTTGTTGGTCAGTCATACTATCGGGATATGATGTGATATGTTAATTTGTTAAATTAACCTTTATTTTTGAAGCTGTATTCTAGAATGATATCTGAAATACAGGAGATGAGCAATGGAGAAATCATGATGACAGGAAATATGAAATCTGAAATGAAAGCTAGGTATTCTCAACTCTTCGAAATACCAGGTACGCAAATTTCGAGGATGAAATTTCATAAGGAGGGGAGATTGTAAGACCCCGAATTTTATGAAATAAAAGTATTCAATTTTTCTTATAATTACGATTCAGTAAATGGTTAAATTGATAAAAAGTTAAAGTTAAAGGTGATATATGAATTTTTTTCAAAATAAGCAAGTGGTTATAAAATAATCATTGTTGTCGGGAAATTTCGTTTGGTCGTGGAATATTCTTTCTGTCGAGGAATATTCGTACGACGGTGCAGCTATTTGTGGGCCCCATAACAGAATAACTGTCGGATGAAGATAACGATAAAAATTGAGTTTTTATAATTAACGGCGTAGTTGTTACCTTTAACACTGTTGAAATACCCGGTAGTTAAAATACAGTAATACGCGTTGTTACACAGTAGCACACGGATTGCACAGTATTTTTGAATTATTGATTCTTACGGAGGAAGGCACTACTCAATAATTATTACAGTAGTTACTGTTCAATATTTTATTTTATTGATTCAATAATTGTTGCGTTGATATTTTATATTATTGTTGTTTCAATAATTATCACTGCACAGTATTTTTCGTTATCAGATCAATAATTCATATTATTTGAATAATATTATTAGATAACATTATTGGTAATGTCTAGAAAGTTCTGTCTAAGGAGAGGTTTGGTCACCTAATTGCGCGCCAGTAAGGAGAAATTCTTATTGAAAAGCCCCCTCTTTCCTGGGAACGGCCTGGTTGTCATAAATGGGATTCTGTAATATTATTTGTGAATAATTAATTATTGATTCATATGATAAGAAAATATTTATTTGATGTGGATATAAATGATAGATTTATTTATGTGGTTATAAATGAACGAATTAATGTTAAGATATTTTATCTGTATTTTTGTCGGAACGAAGGTATTGAAAATCAAATTAGGGTTTTTGAGATATTTTGCGAGGGTTATAATTTTTAATCCGACCGTTGGATCGTGGTAATTTTTGGATATATTATACATATATAAGTTGAGTATATGTACACAAATTTTGAACCGTTAAAAATGAACGTATGATTTGTTATGAATTTTACGAGATGACTGGTTCAGAAATTGTTGAATTTTTGGATTTAATCATTTCGGTAGAAAATTCTAGAATTGGTGGGCCCCACTCTTGGTTGGTGAAGAAATGTGCTGAGATTTTTATTCAAATGTGGTGGGTGGGAATAGTAGCAGGTAAAGCCATCAGGTTGCAGGTTAAGTCTGCTTCGGCGTGCTAACATTTTCCTATAAATAGAGGGCTAAATTAAAATTAAAAATCACACCAGAATTCATAAGTTTTCTCTCTTTCTCTCTCTAGATTATTGAGTGTATTTTGTGAGTATTTAGATACCTTGTGAGTTTCTATTCATCAGTGCAAATATGAACTGTTGATGAATATATTTGGCCTGTAATGTAAATATGAACTGTTGAGGAATATCTTTGGCATGTAGTGCAAAGATGATCTGTTGATTGAATATCTTTGGCATGTAGTGCAAGGATGAACTGCTGTTGAATATCTTTGGCCAGTAGTGCAAAGATGAACAGTTGACGAATATCTTTGGCCCGTAGTGCAAAGATGAAATTATTAGTATGATTATGAACAGGAACTGTGATTTGGTATAACCATGATCTTTGATGTTTCAGGTAAAGACAGGTGATGAAAATATTCTTCGTCCTGGGTGCGAAGAAAAATTTAGAGTCACAATTATGATTATGAGTTATTCATATGATTGTGGAAAGGAACTGTTGAGTGATGTTACATGGATAAAATATTGTTGGTGGATTTTTAACATGGAGGGGATAATAGACTTTATGGTCTATTTGACTCTTCTAATGGATTGCTCGTTCCGCTGCAACTATGGTTGAAAATTTTTATCATCTACCATATGTTCTAAATCTCTGATTTAATTCTGTTGAAGGCTATTGATAGTTTATTTATCTGTAGTCATGATATTTTTTACTGGGCTAGTTGTGCTCACCCTTCTGTTTCTCAATTTCTTTCAGGTAATAAGAGTGTAACTGGGTCGAGCGGGGGTAACAGGAGAATAGAACGGTGGTCATCATTTAGTAATTATATTTGGTGAATCATCTAGGATGAAGCGAACCCAACGTTGGAAGGGTGTTTTGTCACTATCATAAAAGATGTCTAGTGATATACAATCTCGTGTCATCATAAGACAGGGTTGTGCTCATCCACTTGCTGAGTATATCTACGAGCACTACCTATATAATCTTGGTATTTGTTTGAAGTATAATTCTCAATTAGAGACAGTGGAGATAATGATAAGTCAAGAGAAGACTCACCATTGGGAAGAATATGATAGTAATCTTCTCGTTTTTCTTTGGGGTCTATTGGATCAACCAAGGATAATTCTGTGGTCATATGATATCTATCATAACCTAGAAGCATGGCCTCCCATGTACGAAGGTTTCCTTGAGCACTTCCCAAAGATTCTAATTTCTAAAACAGTTTTTGACTATACCTTTATGTAAGGTGTTACTGTGAGGTGCTGTCCACGGTTGGGACATGTGTCACATTTGGTATATATTTGTATTCAAACTCACAGCATATGTGTTGTTGTATTTTGTACAACAATTGTTGTAATAGAGTTGTAGTTATTTTCTGTACCATGTATTTGACGACTCAGAATGGGTTAGATGGAATGGACCTATATTGGGGTCGTTACAATATGTATGTATGTATGTATGTATGTATGTATGTGAATAAACAAATTGTAAAATTAAGTAGAAAAGGCCAGTCAAATACTACTTTCTTCAAGGGGGAAATTGAAATGGCCAATTTAAGAGGTACAGTTTTCAAGGTCCTACACTAGAAAAACTTTTTTGAGTACTTCTACGGCGACATTTTTTTTTGACATTGAGTAGCGACATTTTTTATTTTTATTTTTTTGGTATTTTTTTTTGTAGTACCTCTCAAAAAATATATAGTATTTATTCTAACTGAAATTTTTGTAAAAAACTGTGTTTTAAGTGTAATTTGGATACAGGAAAGAAACAGGGATGTACAGACTGTACATACCCTATTTCTTGTATGTATCCAAATTACACCTAAAACACTGTTTTTTATAAAAATTTCAGTTGGAATAAATACTATACATTTTTTGAGAGGTACTACAAAAAAAAATAAAAAAAAATAATGTCACTAACAATGTCAACAAAAAATGTCCCCCTAGATTAATTCAACTTTTTTAGGAGCTAGCTAGAAGACCATGCATCATAATTCATATATATATATATATATATATATATATATATATATATATATATATATATATGTATATATATACGGTTCGGATTAAGTGCATATCTGTGACGCCCCCAAAATAGGTATACAACACCCATTCTGAGTCGCCAAATACATGGTACAGAAAATAAACTACAACTTCAATAATACAATTGTCGTGCAAAATACGACAACACATACTGTGAGTTTAAATACAAATATTGTCTTCTGGACAATATCCACACTCAAATAAATCTTCATTACAATTATTCAAACACTATTTTACAGAAATAGTGAGGACTGCTAAAACATCTTTCTAGAACCATCACTCCATACCCCGACTAGATCCTGCTATGTTCTCACCTCCTGAGAAGAAAAATAGAACAAAAAGGAAAAGGGTGAGCTCAACTAGCCCAGTAAAGAATATTATGACTAAGATAATATACAACAAATTATCGTTAGTCTTCAACAGGGAAAAATCTGATAGAATATAATCGACAACAAGTTTTAGATCAACAACTGCAGCGGAAACAGTAAACCATTAGAAGAATCAAGTAGAGAAAGAATTCTACTATCTTCTAAGATTTAAAAGTCCATCATTAATATTTTATCCCTGTAACATCAATTAATAATCATCTTTATCCAAATATTCATCTTTGCACTACAGGCCAAATATATTCATTTGTATCACCTGTCAGTCATGTTCATCTCAACACCTGTTCATCTTTGCACTACAGGCCAAAGATATTCATCAAGTAATCATACATCTTTGCACTACAGGCCAAAGATATTCAGTAATATCATCATTTAGGACTGAGGATGATGAAAAATGTCTTAAAGAGAACGAATCCAGTGAGACAGAAGGATAAATATTAGGGATTCGTATAACAGTATTTGCACATTTCACCCATAACCAAAGTATTATATCAAATTAACCCCTTATTATTCACAATAATATTTAGAGAAAATTTGATTTTATTTATTAATAAGTTGGGGTCTTACAATATCTCTTATCTTATTCACTCGTGCTCACTCCCCTTTAGATGACAGTTTTGGTCATATAACCGTTGTCTATACTTTTAGCGACGAACAACATATAGCGTCGCTAAAAGTATAGACGACGGTTGTATGACCGAAACCGTCGCCTAAAGGGGTTGAGCACGGGTGAATAAGATAAGGGGTATGCACTTGATCCTTCCTCTCTATATATATATACACCTAATTATTTTTAGTACTTATTACTATACTGCATGTGCACATGCACATGCACATGCAGTATAGTAATAAGTACTAAAATTATTAGGTATATATATATATATATATATATATATATATATATATATATATATATATATATATATATATATATATGTAACGACCACAAAATAGGTCCATTCCATCCAACCTATTCTGAGTCGCCAAATACATGGTACAGAAAACAACTGTAACTTTATTACAACAATTGTCGTGCAAAATACAACAACACATATGCTGTGAGTTTGGATACAAATATATACCAAATGTGACTCATGTTCCAACCGTGGACATCACCTCACAATGACACCTTACATAAAGGTATAGTCAAAAATTGTTTTAGAAATTAGAATCTTTGGGAAGTGTTCAAGGAAACCTTCGTACATGGGAGGCCATGCGTCTAGGTTATGATAGATATCATATGGCCACAGAATTATTCTTGGTTGACCCAATAGACCCCAAAGAAAAACGAGAAGATTACTATCATATTCTTCCCAATGGCGAGTCTTCTCTTGACATATCATTACCTCTACTGTCTCTAATTGAGAATTATACTTCAAACAAACACCAAGATTATATAGGTAGTGCTCGTATATATACTCAGCAAGTGTATGAGCACATCCCTGTCTTATGATGACACGAGGTTGTATGTCGTTAGACATTTTGTATGATAGTGGCAAACCATCCTTCCAACGTTGTGTACACCTTACCCTATTGGATTCACCAAATAAAACTACTAAATAAACTTTTCTATACTGCTTCGGGAGAACATCCACAGCTAGAGACCACCGTTCTATTTCTCCGTTACCCTCGCTCGACCCAGCTACACTCTTATTACCTGAAAGGAATTGTGAAGCAAAAGGGTGAGCACAACTAGCTCAGTAAAGAATATCATGACTAAAGATAATTAAATTATCAATAGCCTTCATCAATAATAAATCAGAGATTTAGAGCATATGGTAAATGATAAAAATTTCAACCATAGTTGCAGCGGAACGAGCAATCCATTAGAAGAGTCAAATAGACTATAAAGTCTATTATCTTCTCCATGTTAAAAATCCATCAACAATGTTTTATCCCTGTAACATCAATCAACAATTCTGGTCCATAATCATATGAATAACTCATAATCATAACTGTAGTTCTAAATTCCTCTTCTCATCCAGGACGAAGATAATTTTTATCACCTATCTTTACCTGAAACATCAAAGATCATGGTTACACCAAATCACATTTCCTATTCATAATCATACTAATAACTTCATCTTTGCACTACGGCCAAAGATATTCATTTGTATCACCAGTTGGTCATGTTTATCTCAACATCTGTTCATCTTTGCACTACTGGCCAAAGATATTCAACAACATGTCATCTTTGCACTACGGGCCAAAGATATTCATCAACAATTCATCTTTGCACTACAGGCCAAAGATATTCATCAATATTTCATCTTTGCACTACAGGCCAAAGATATTAATATCTCAAAGAAATATATAATCATTTCAGAATTTATATAAACAATAATTATAACCATGTTGATCAATTCACCTTTGCACTTAAGCTAAAGATATTCACTTATAAATTCAATGGTCATGATCATACCAATCAATGATTCAACTTTGCACTACTGGCCAAAGATAACCTATAGTCATGATCATACCAAAAATCTACCCATCTTTACACTCAAGTCAAAGAGAAATATCATCATTAGGATTATAAAAATGTTATATATGATAATAAAATCAATATAATCAACATATAGATTTAATCTCAAGAGTAATATTCATAAACTAACTATAATTTGGTCAAAAAAAGAAAAACAATTTTATCATGAATAGTAACTCGTGAATAGTAACTCGTAAATAGTAACTCGTAAATAGTAACTCCGACACAAAAAGGTAGAAATTTCACAATAAAATACATACCAATATTTCGGTATAATGATATTGAAAGAATAATATTTCTTAAGCTTATAAACAATTTATTTTAATTGTTTACACTTTACTAAATAATGCATTTAATCATTCTAAAATGTCAAATTCATAAGATTTTATCACCAATATCCAAAACCCTCATCTAAAATCTGCATATACCTCATATAGGATTCTCAAGTCATAAAATCCTATTTTCTAATTTTCTTACTTCACAAAACATATTTAATTCATTTACTCATAACTAGACCATTTTTTTGAAAAATACTAAATCAGTTCCAAAAATATTTATTTTCTGAGATTTAGTATAATATAGTCCCATAGTGAACATATATTTTTCTCAGAATTTTTAAAAGTAATTTACTATATTTCATATGGCCAAAACAGCCGAATATTTAGACATTTATCAAAAATTGTACTTTTCTCAAAAAATTTTGAAATTCACAGAGTATACTCCTATCATATACATGTACTCCCAATAAAAATTTCATCAATTTTGGAGTTAACCACAAGGAATTATAAACGGTTACTTTTAAAATAGTCTTTCCCCGTAAAATTCATAACTCTTAATCTATACATCCAAAAATTACCATTTTTGGACACAATCAAGAAAACTCATCAAAATATCATTTCAAATTTTTTCAGAATTTTTGAAGGTCAGAAAAATTACGAAACTGGAAAATATAACAACCCTTAAAATCCCTTACTATCCCTTACTATCCCTTACCTCAAAAGAGCAGTACTTCTGATCGGTATGCAAAGCCGAAGGAAACTTACACTGAATAGCAACTCTCAAAATATCTAAATACTCACAAAATATGCTTTATAATATAGAGAGAGAAAGAGAGAAAACTTGTTTCTGGTGTGATTTTCAATTCTAACTTAGCCCTCTATTTATAGGAAAATTTTAGTAGGCTTGACCTGCAACCTGATGGCTTTACCTACTACTATTTCCACCCACCATATTTGAAATATAATTCAGCACATTTCTTCACCAACCACAAGTGGGGCCCACTAATTCTAGAATTTTCCATCAAAACCGAAAATTCCACAATTTCTGAACCAGTCATCTTGTAAAATTCATAATAAATCATACGTTCATTTTTAAAGGTTCAAAATTTGTGGGCATAATATACTCAACTTATATATGTATAACATATCCAAATATTTTCCACGATCCAACGGTCGGATTAAAAATTATAACCCTCGCAAAATATCTCAAAAACCCTAATTTAATTTTCAATACCTCCGTTCCGACAAAAATACAGATAAAACTCCTCAACATTAACTCCTTCATTTTTAACCACAAAAATATATCCCTCGTTTATATTCACATAAAATAAATATTTCCTTATCATATGAATCAATAATTAATTATTCACAAATAATATTACAGAATCACATTTATAACAACCAGGCCGTTCCCAGGAAAGAGGGGGCTTTCCAATAAGAATTTCTCCTTACTGTCGCGCAATTAGATGACCAAACCTCTCCTTTGACAGAACTTTCTAGACATTGCCAATAATGTTATCTAATAATATTATTCAAATAATATGAATTATTGATCTGATAATGAGAAATACTGTGCAGTGACAATTATTGAAACAACAATAATATAAAATATCAACGCAACAATTATTGAATCAATAAAATAAAATATTGAACAATAACTACTGTAACAATTATTGAGTAGTGCCTTCTTACGTAAGAATCAATAATTGGTGTAATACCGTGTACTACTGTATTTTAACCACCGGGTATTCTAACAGTATTAATGGTAACAACTACGCTGTTATTTAAAAATAACTTATACTTGTCGTTTTCTTCACCCGACAATTATTCTGTTATGGGGTCC
Organism: Panax notoginseng; assembly: GCA_016801055.1. Taxonomy (NCBI): domain Eukaryota; kingdom Viridiplantae; phylum Streptophyta; class Magnoliopsida; order Apiales; family Araliaceae; genus Panax; species Panax notoginseng. Next base: position 17,254,854 of record CM029019.1, on the reverse strand, counting down.
ACAAATGTCTGCGCCGTCGTACGAATATTCCCCGACAGAAAGAATATTCCACGAACAAACGAATATTCCCCGACAACAATGAATATTTTATAACCACTTGCGTATTTTGAAAAGTTTTCACATTTCACCCATAACTTTAACTTTTTATCAATTTAACCATTTACTGAATAGTAATTATAAGAAAAATTGAATACTTTTATTTCATAAAATTCGGATATATATATATATATATATATATATATATATATATATATATATATATACTTCTGCATTTTCTTAAAATACGGACTTTATTTTTAATTTTATTTTTTAAAAAAACAACTAAAAAATAGTTTAAAATTTTATGGAACTGAAATTTTTTCATAATACAGTGTTTTGGGCGTGATTTGGATACATATAACAAAATAGTATGTACAAACTATTCAGACCTGTTTTGTTATATGTATCTAAATTACGCCCAAAATACTGTATTATGAAAAAATTCCAGTTCCATAAAATGTTAAACTTTTTTTAGTTGTTTTTTTTAAAAAAAAAATAAAAAAAATTTGGTCCGCATTTTAAGCCGGCCCGGACTCCCAGACTGAATCCATTTCCTATATATATATATATATATATATATATATATATATATATATATACGGTCCAGATCTTAAGCTTATATACCCCTTATCTAACATACTTTGCATATCCCACTTTAGTGACGGACCGGGTTACGATTCAGTCAGTCGCTATATAGTGTCCGTCGCTAAAAGTTAAGACGATGATTTTATATAATACGTTAGATAATGTGTAAACTTAATATTCGGACCGTATATATATATATATATATATATATATATATATATATATATATATATATTATTGAGAAAGACTTTTTATGTAATTTGGGCCGACTTCAGTCATTTGGTTCAGTCGATTCAAATTTTAAAAGAAAAATTCATAAAAAAAATTGTGATATGATTATATTCACTAGTGTTAATTGGAGCATATATACTATAGGAATATGTCAAGCATTTTAATTATTATATAACTAACTTTTTTATATATAAAATTTACAAAAAAAAAAATTAATAATAAAAAATGAGAGCTAGCTAGATAGCTAGGTCCATGGTTGACTTAAACATAACAGCTCATTATTTATGTGATGTGAGTTTTTAAGATAAGCTCACGAGTGCATGAATGATGATGAGGCATGGAGATTACATGTATCCGCTTATGGGGCCTTGAAATTAATATTCATTTATCTGATGGGATGTTCTCATTGAGACATTTATTGCTAAGGTCAATGAATCTTCATAATAACGGACAAGCTTATTCAGATCAGATAGGAAGGAGAAACTTTATTATTATTATTATTATTTATTTATTATTATTAATACTGCGATTATTATTTTAATTTATTACTACCACCTTATATCACAGTATTATATTATATTCAAAGTTTAGAACGTGTTTATGTAAATAAAATAAAATTAAAACAAAACCCTTTTGTGGTCATTTCATTTTGATGTTAATAATATTATTAATTGTACAACGTACCACGCGTAACTTTCAGGAATGTTATTGTCATTTAGGGGGCCGTAAGGGAAAAGTATAAAATAATGTCTAATACTATAATCACTCCTTAGTTTGAAAAAGATGAAAATATAATATTTTTATTGATATTTTCTCAAGTTGGGTTAAGGTTTGTCTTAGGCAACCAAAAATTTTAGAGGATATTTGTTTAGAGTTAAATAGAGTTGAATTTGAATGGTTGAATCGGTTAATGTGTTTATTTTGGTCTAAATGACTGAATCTGTAAGATGGACGAACTGAATTGCTAAGTCAGATTTTTTTAGCTGAATGAGAAGCTAAATGAAGTAAAAATAATTAAAAAATTAAAAAAATATATTAACTATTATATTAAGTAATATTAAATAAATTTATAGCAATTTTAAATTATTTTAGAAGGATAAATAATAAAGTTTTGTCATTTAGATATTTCAGACATGTCAATTATCAAATAATTTTTTTTCATTCAGATTCAGATTCAATTCATTCAGATTCAGATTCATTCAATTTTTTTCTCCTCGCTAGATCTCTTTTCTTTTACTCTTTATTGCAGAATAATGTATTCTCTCTTTTTGTGGAATTTGTTTTCTCCGCGATATGATTGATATCTTTTTTTTTTTTTTGAGAGGGTTTGATTATCATCTATTACGAGATTTTAGTACTTTCTCCGTTTTGGAGATTATATTGAGTCTTTCTAGGAGGACATTATTTTAGTGACATTCTAGCGATATTATTTTTTTAGCTTTTTTTTTGTAGTACCTCTAAAAAAATATATAGTATTTATTCTAACTGAAATTTTTATAAAAAACAGTATTTTAGGTATAATTTGGATACATACAAGAAACAGGGTCTGTACAGTCTGTACAAACATATAGATTATGTTTTTCGTTTATGAAATTTTTTCTTGTACGCAAATTGATGAAGATAGACGTTCAGATTTTGGTGTAGCATTGTCACTCATGGCAGATTGTTTTTTCATTGCTCGTGTCGAAGAATTTTTCAAATCTGCATATTATATTTGAATATGACTGTGTTTCAGGAGTTTTTAAGTTGTATACTAGTTGTTGCTACCATTGACCATTATCTTGATTATATGTATTTTGTTTGAAAGAATAGTAATATTATTAATTTATTATAATCTTTTCATCTTTAGAACATATTATAGTTTCAATATATTGCAGTCTTTCGGAGAATTGTTTGATTAAAAACATGATTTCTAATTGTATAATAAAGTCATAGCACGCATTAAGAAATTTAGAAATTTAGAAGTCACACACATGGTAGTCATTTTAAGACGGTGGATTTAAGTATCAAAGGCATATAATAATATTACACAATTCATTTCACACACGTCTCATTTGACTTTGACATTAATTAATTAATTTTTCAAATTTTAAAATTTAAATAGTGAAGTGAATTTATTTTGATTTTTATATAAAAATTTTGTATCAATTATTGTGTTAATTAAAATTAAATAAATTCAAATTTTATAAATTGATTAAGAAAAAATAAATAAATGGAATTCTCTTTGTAGAAACTAGAACGAAAGGATTATGCTGTATGTATTTATTTTAATTATTTGTCATAATTATTTCATGTAGTAATTAGATGTAGATAACCTATTGCTCACTCACAGGCGTACTTTGCCTCTCTTTTTTATTTTTAATTTTATAATCGCACAATCAAGAAGAATATTGTTGTTGTGGGAAAATAAGCTTAAAGGCGATCAATAATAGATACTATATATTAAAATAATAGATTCATGGTAAGATCCCGAATTTTATAAAATAAAATTATTTAAATTTTTTTACAATTATTATTTTATTTAGTAAATAGTTAAATTGATAAAATATTATAGTTAAGGGTAATATGTGTAATTTATAAAAGTATGTCGGGCAATATTCGTTCTGTCGGGCAATATTCGTTCGGTCGGAGAATATTCATTTTATCAAGAATAGTAGGTAAAAGTACGACGAAGCCGAAATAGCCAATCATTGGTGGATCCCACAATAAAATATTGTCGAATGCACAAAATGACATAAATAACATTTTTAATAATAAAAAGTATAGTCAACAGTACTATCATTTTTACTGTTTAAATACACGGTGATAAAAGTATAGTAGCACACGGTATTCTATAGTGACACTCGACATTCTACAGTATCACACGGTATTGTAGAATATTTCATATTATTGATTCAATAATTATTACAGTATCAACTGTATAATATTTCATATTATTGAACTCAATAATTGTCAAAGTAGCAAATGTACAGTATTTGATATTATTATAATTGACACGACACAGTAACTTATTTATCTGATATGATATTATTAGACTAATAAAAATTATTGACAATGTCTAGAAAATTCTGTCAAAGAAAGAGATTATTTAATTGCGCGTCGATCATTTATACAGAAGACCCCATCTTTTCTAGGAACGATCTGGTTGTCTGTATGGCAAGGACACGTGGTGAAAAGTTCTCTTTGGTCCGTAGTGCAAAGATGGGTTGTTGATTGGCATGATCATAACCAGTGGTGTTACAATTGAATATCTTTGGCCAGTAGTGTAAAGATGAACTGTTGATGTGACGCTCCCAAAATAGGTATACAACACCCATTCTGAGTCGCTAAATACATGGTACAGAAAGCAAACTACAACTTCAATAATACAATTATCGTGCAAAATACGACAACACATGCTGTGAGTTTAAATACAAATATTGTCTTCTGGACAATATCCACACTCAAATAAATCCTCATTACAATTATTCAAACACTATTTTACAGAAATAGTGAGGACTGCTAAAACATCTTTCTAGAACCATCACTCCATACCCCGACTAGATCCTGCTATGTTCTCACCACCTGAGAAGAAAAATAGAACAAAAAGGAAAAGGGTGAGCTCAACTAGCCCAGTAAAGAATATTATAACTAAGATAATATACAACAAATTATCGTTAGTCTTCAACAGGAAAAAATCTGATAGAATATAATCGACAACAAGTTTTAGATCAACAACTGCAACGGAAATAACAAACCATTAGAAGAGTCAAGTAGAGAAAGAATTCTACTATCTTCTAAGATTTAAAAGTCCATCATCAATATTTTATCCCTGTAACATCAATTAATAATCATCTTTATCCAAATATTCATCTTTGCACTACAGGCCAAAGATATTCATTTGTATCACCTGTCAGTCATGTTCATCTCAACACCTGTTCATCTTTGCACTACAGGCCAAAGATATTCATCAAGTAATCATACATCTTTGCACTACAGGCCAAAGATATTCAGTAATATCATCATTTAGGACTGAAGATGATGAAAAATATCTTAAAGAGAACGAATTCAGTGAGACAGAAGGACAAATATTAGGGATTCGTATAACAATTTATCCAAGATCAATAATACTTCATAATAATCAATTGTGAAGCAGAATTCAAAAATAAAGATCAAAACATGGATACAATCAAAGATAGTAACCATAACAGACATCTTGAACAAAAAGGGAAAATTTTATTTTTCGGTGAATAGTGCTGTATTCGTGAATAGTGCCGTATACGTGAATAGTAACGTATACGTGAATAGTAACCCCGACACAAAAAGTTCCAAATTTGATAAAAATTCATGTTAATATTTCAGCATAATGATATTGAAGAAAATAATATTATTTAAGAATAAAATAATATCCCTTACCTCAAGATATCAGTACTTCTGGTCGGAATACCGGTATAAGGCTGAAAGAAACTTGCTCTGATGAATAGAAACTCTCAAAGTATCTAAATACTCACAAAATACACTCAATAATCTAGAGAGAGAAAGAGAGAAAACTTGTTTCTGGTGTGATTTTCAATTCTAACTTAGCCCTCTATTTATAGGAAAATGTTAGCACGCCGAAGCAGACTTAACCTGCAACCTGATGGCTTTACCTGCTACTATTCCCACCCACCACATTTGAATAAAAATCTCAGCACATTTCTTCACCAACCAAGAGTGGGGCCCACCAATTCTAGAATTTTCTACCGAAATGATTAACTCCAAAAATTCAACAATTTCTGAACCAGTCATCTCGTAAAATTCATAACAAATCATACGTTCATTTTTAACGGTTCAAAATTTGTGGACATATACTCAACTTATATATGTATAACATATCAAAAAATTACCACGATCTAACGGTCGGATTAAAAATTATAACCCCCGTAAAATATCTCAAAAACCCTAATTTTTAATACCTCCATTCCGACAAAAATACTGATAAAAACCTCAACATTAACTCCTTCATTTTTAACCACAAAAATATATCCCTCATTTATATCCACATAAAATAAATATTTCCTTATCATATGAATCAATAATTAATTATTCACAAATAATATTACAGAATCACATTTATGACAACCAGGTCGTTCCCAGGAAAGAGGGGGCTTTTCAATAAGGATTTCTCCTTATTGGCGCGCAATTAGATGACCAAACCTCTCCTTAGACAGAACTTTTTAGACATTGCCAATAATGTTATCTAATAATATTATTCAAATAATATGAATTATTGATCTGATAATGGAAAATACTGTAAAGCAACAATTATTGAAACAACAATAATATAAAATATCAACGCAGCGATTATTGAATTAATAAAATAAAATATTGAACAATAACTACTATATCAATTATTGAGTAGTGCCTTCTTACGGAAGAATCAATAATTGGTGCAATACCGTGTGCTACTGTATTTTAACCACCGGGTGTTCCAACAGTATTAACGGTAGCAGCTACGCCGTTATTTATAAACAACTTATACTTGTCGTTTTCTTCATCCAATCGCTTTCTGTTATGGGGCCCACATAAGGCTGCGCCGTCGTACGAATATTCCCCGACAGCAAGAATATTTCACGACCAAAAGAATATTTCCCGACAAAATGAATATTTTATAACCACTTGCTTATTTTGCAAAATTTGCACATTTCACCCTTAACCAAAGTATTATATCAAATTAACCCCTTATTATTCACAATAATATTTAGAGAAAATTTGATTTTATTCATTAATAAGTTGGGGTCTTACAGTTGATTTGCATGATTATGATCGAGAAATATTGATTGGTGTTACAATGATTAAATATTGATTATGAACTTTTGATTTGGAAAAGATTGTGAATATCATGATCTATTTTACTCTCCTAATTAATTGATTAATATTTTCGTTGCAGTTGTTGATCTAAAACTTGTTGTCTATTATATTCTATCAGATTTTTCATTGTTGAAGGTTAAGGATAATATATTCTTCATTATCTTAGTCATGATATTCTTTATTGGACTATTTGAGCTCACCATTTTCCTTTTTATTTTAATATTCTTCTCAAGAAATGAGAGTGTAGCTGGGACTAGCCGGGGTGTGGAGTGATGATCCGAGATAGTTCCTATAGTTGCCTTCACCATATTGTTAAATAGTGTGACAATAATCATGTTGAGGGTTTGTAATATGTGTTGTCGTATCTTATACAACATTATAATAATTTGAGTTTGGATATTGTCGTATTTTCTACGACACTGTATTAAGAGAACGTGTTATTGTAGTGCGTATTTTGGCAATCCAAATTGAGTTGTATGGGCCTTATTTTGAGGGCGTCACATCTATAATACGTATTTGCTAAAGATGAAAAATGATACACATCTTTATTGCTCATTGGAAGAACCAACGATCGAGATTAAAAATGAGAAATTACTCGTCTGCTACTATTAATAGCGGATGTAACCATCCGTTCGGTATATATATATATATATATATATATATATATATATATATATATATAGCATACGTTAGTTGAGAGTATTATTCCAGCTAACAGATCTGTAGCCGTCTATTATACTAGGGGACGATTTTCATTGTGGTTACCAATTTTTTTTTTATTACAAAAGCATTACTATACTTGAAAAAACTTACGAAATTGTCATTAATTATGATTCCGTCCAAAAAAAATGAGAAGTGTGACGCCCCCAAAATTAGGTATACATCACCCATCTTGGGTCGTCAGCTACATAGTACAGAATACAAATACAACTTACTAATACAACTATCGTGTACAATACGACAAAACATAAACTGTGAGTTTGAATACAAATATTATCTTCTAGAGAGTATTCATACTCAAAAGGAGTCCTCATTACATTTATTAACACACTATTACATAGAATAGTGAGGACTACTAACTAATACTATCATTCGGACCATCACTCCGTTTCCCGACTTGCCCCAGCTACGTTCTCATTTCCTGAAGAGAACAGTGAAAGAAAGGGTGAGCTCAACTAGCCCAGTAAGAAATATTATGACTAAGATAATGCAGAATAAATTATCATTAGCCTTCAACAATGTTAAACTGATAGAATATAATAGACATCAAGTTTAACTGCAGCGGAACAAGCAGTCCATTAAAAGAGTCAAGTAGAAAATAAACTCTACTATCTTTTATGATTTAAAAGGTTTTTCAACACTGTGATCGCTGGGACTCAGCTTAATAAAATAATCCACATCATCGAATCACCCCTGCACTACGGCCAAGGATATTCGTGTATTCATTAATGGTCATGATCATGCCAACAACTGTCCATCAATGCACTACGGGCCAATGAGGACTTTTACCACATCATTTGTAACATTACGGTCATGATTATACCGAATAATCCCTGGTCATAATCATACCAAGTCCATCTATGCACTACAGGCCACAGATGACTTTCAACATTTTATAATCATGAGGATGATGACAATGATATAAGAATTCAATAAAACAAGTTCAAGAATTAATTTATCCCGAAATTAATAACGTCCAAATTGTCAACATGATACTGCTTTGTGGAGTAAACTTCAAGACTGATCAGGAGAATATTTTCATGAATAGATACTAGATGAAGCGCAAATGTCAAGGATATTCCACTAATTTCATGGAGTATAGAAGTCAAAGTTTTAATCAACTGAGTATAATAAAGAATGAAATAAAAAAAGAAATCACCATGCATGCGATAGACCGCACAGACAGGTTATTCTTAACAGAATAATAAAAATAGAACCAGGTCCGGCGTAAACGCACAGACAGGATATTCCGACAGAATAATAAATAATGGAACCAGGTCCGGCGTAAATGCACAGACAGGATATTCCGACAGAATAATAAAGAACAATATAATAAATAATGGAACCAGGTCCGGTGTAAAATACACAGACAGGATATTCCGACAGAATAATAATAAAGACGGAACCAGGTCCGGTGTAAAACACACAGACATGATATTCTAACAGAATAATAGAAGAATATCACCAAGTATAGGGTAGACCGCGTATACTGGTTATTCCAACAGAATAATAAAGAATGGAATAACAGAAGTTCTCTTCATGAATAGAAAAGAAATAATATTCCATACCTTAAAAGAACTGGATATTGGAAAAGTGAAGTAGCAGAATACTTTTATTCTCTCTCTCTTATTCTCTCTATACTTTCTCTCTCTATAGCTTGAATGAATTCGTGAAAAATAATGAAGCCCTAGGCCTCTATTTATAGAAAAATTGAGGGTGGCTCTTGGTCTTAACGAAGGGTCAAATGACTCTTGGTCTTAACGAAGGGTCAAATGACTTTTGGTAATATTGAAGGGACAACTACTATTGACGAAAGTAATTACTATTGACCAAGGTAAATACTATTGACGAATGTAATTACTATTGACCAAGGTAAATACTATTGACCAAGGTAATTACTATTGACCAAGGTAAATACTATTGACGACGGTAATTACTATTGACGACGGTAATTACTATTGACGAAGATACTCTTAGATGATGACATATGGCCCCCCATAAAAATAACCAAACTTACCACAACGTCTCAATTATTGATTTAATAATATAACATATTATACAGATGATACTATGACAATAATTTAAGAGATATGATGCAGCAATTACTTTAGCAATAATTGAGTATAGCTGAGTGACTTCTCACGTAAGCATCAATAATCAATACCGTGTGTTACTATGCAACCACGCGTATTATTGTACTTTTACTACCGGGTAGTTCAACAGTTTTAACGGTTTTAACGGTAACACCTCAGCCGTTATTTTTATAGAAAGATAATTTTGTCGTTTTCTAACTACGACTATACTTCTGTTGTGGGGTCCACCAATGATTGTGCCGTCGTACGAATATTCCCCGATAAAAAGAATATTCCCCGACCAAACGAATATAATATGACAACTTGCATACTTTGCAAAATTTATAAATACGACCCATAACTATTATATCAAATCCACACCATAATATAAAAAAAATTATTTCGAGAAAAAAAATTAAATATTTATTCATAAAATCTGGGGTCTCACAATCTCCCCTTCTTATGGAATTTCGCCCTCGAAATTTACGTACGTACTTGGTATGCCGAACATGTGAGGATACCTTGACTTCACTTCAAATTCTAACTCTTGAGTTATAACCTTTAAGCATCGAATATGATCCTTCTTATCCAAGATGTTAACACGTATCTCCTCATATGTTAAATCTTTCGCTATCTCGTCCGGTTCTAAATTAATAATGTGGTTCGGGTCGTCCACATATTTACGTAACATCGATACGTAAAAAAAATGTTCTGAACACGCAACATACTTGGCGGTAAAATGAGTCTATAGGCCACAGTTCCTACTTCATCGAGGATTTCAAATGGGCCAATTAAATTGAGAGTTGAGATTTCCTCTCTTCGTCGATTCTTGCTTCTAGAATAACGCCCTCTTGAACCTTCTTCTTCACATTTATCAGCTCTGAGTATGTAGCTTGAACGACTTTAACGTTATCGATTAAAGTCGATTTTACTCGTATATTCGTTATCTTCATATGGGTCCCTCGAGTCTTTAACTTTATCTTCGTCATTTGTAAGTTATACGAAATGAGTCTTTGTTTTAACAACATCGCCCTCGTAAACACATACGATCTTCTACTCAACGCGTCAGCTACCACGTTCGCTTTTCCATGATGTTATTGAATGGTACGATCGTAATCTTCAACAGCTCGAGCCAACGTCTTTGGCGCATAATACGTTCGTTTTAGTTGAAGAAATATTTGAGGGTTTAAGAAATGAGTTTTGTACTAGGGTCAATACAAAATTCAATTTTACGCTCTGGGGTAGGCTAAGAAGTCTTCAAGAATACGTCAAGAAATTTATTAACAATAGAAATATCGTTCAAAACTGTGACAATCATCTAAGACTTGGATAACACGTCACATTGATACCTATCAACTTGCCATCGTCATTTACAACGTCTCCTACGGATAGTCTAGCTTCGGTGCATTCCACACCAGGAAGTCAACAACGAAAGGAACGAGGATTTTTACTTATGGCTTGATATGACAATGATTAACTTTAGTGGTTTGGTTACTTTGAATTTGCATAACAGATTGGTTAGGAATATGAAAGCTAACAACTTTACGAAAAGCATGATGAGCAGTTAACCAATCGTTTCCAAAAATCACATCAATGCAAGTATTTTCAAAGAGATAAGATCAACAGGTAACGTGAAAGTGTTGATTTGAACAAGATTTATAAATAGTGGAGGTAACAAAGGTTTCTCCCAACGGAATTTCAACAGAGAAATCAAAGTCTAACTTCTCCGGAGTTAAGTTCAAATATTGAACACAACTAGGTGAAATAAAAGAGTGAGTAGAACCGGTATCTAACACGGTATAGACTTCGCAAGAGTTTATGACTAACATACCCGTGATAATTTTATTCAGGTTCCTCGTCACGAAAAAAACTCTCTCTCTTAAACTACTGGCTTTGGCTTTTCTGGGACGGTCTTTGGTGCCTCCATCCTATCTGAACTTGTCTTCGGTGAACGACAAAATCGGGCTAAGTGACCTTCTCTTCCACAATTATAGCATGCTTTGGATGGCATCGCGCAGTTTGGACTGATGTGTCCCTCCCCTCCGCATTTGAAGCATATGATAGGTGGTCGTTCTCCTTCCTTAACAACGGGTGCTGGTGCTGACGTCTTTCCATCATTGTTGAATTTCCTCTTCTTGAAATGTCCATTCTTATTGTTTTGACCATGATTACCATTGAAGTGGTTACCATTTCTGGCATGTTGATTCTCTCCATGCTTATTGTCACCGCTTTGATGACTGTTATCACCAGTATTATCATTTTTTTCGGCTGCTCTCTTTTGGTTGCGTTGACTCGTTATCGCGCTCCACTAACTGAGCCCTATTCACAACATCTGAATATAAACACATTTTATGAGAAATAAGATATTGACGTATCTTCGGTTTCAAACCTCTTAAAAACATCCGCGTCATTCTCTCTTCATTATCCACCAAGTGGGATGCAAATCGGGACAACTCGGCAAACTTGGCTTCGTACTGCGACACGGTCATGTTTTTTTGCTCCAACTTGATAAATTCCACCTCCTTCATGTGACGAATACTTTCGGGAAAGTACTTGTCATTGAACAGTTCTTGGAACTTCTCCCAAAACATCTTGAGTGCGTCAGGCTGGGTACGTTTTACAGATTCCCACCAGTAATCTGCCTCTTCACGCAACATAAAAGTGGCAAAGGGAACCTTTTGCTCCTCGGAGCATCCCAAGACATCAAATATCTTGGTGATCTGCTTAACCACGTCTCCGCCTTAAGTGGTTCTGGCTTTCCCAAAAACTCCGGTGGTCCTAGCTCCTTGAATTGCTTAGCGGTGACCAACCGTGGGTTGTCATTGTTTCCTCCTTCATTTTGGATAGGAGCCGCTCTCGCCCGTTGTTGCATAAATTGCTCCTTGAACTGCTTGGCGGTGACCGTCCGAGAGTTATTTTGTTGTTGCATGAATTGCATAAAGTCTCTGACCATCCCATCATTCACCATTTCATCGGTGTTATTATTTTCATGAGGATTATTGTCCTCTGGTTGCACATTACCTTGAGCATTGATCGTTGGTGATTCAATGGTCTCATGTGCTTCATTGTTTATCTCAACATTTTCGGATGCCATTTGCAAATACTGCAACAAAACAAGGGTTAATTAACATATAACATATTATCCATATACTTTGACCGACCAATTAAATACCAAATAAACTTAGGTAGGTCATACTAGCGAAGGAATTCCCCGTCTCTCCCTTCCTAGTTCTATTCTCACATCCTAGCCAGGGATCATATCCCTAAGCTCTGATACCAACTGTGACGCCCCTAAAGTTAGGTATACATCACCCATCTTGGGTCGTCAGCTACATAGTACAGAATACAAATACAACTTACTAATACAACTGTCGTGTACAATACGACAAAACATAAACTGTGAGTTTGAATACAAATATTATCTTCTAGAGAGTATTCATACTCAAAAGGAGTCCTCATTACATTTATTAACACACTATTACATAGAATAGTGAGGACTACTAACTAATACTATCATTCGGACCATCACTCCGTTTCCCGACTTGCCCCAGCTACGTTCTCATTTCCTGAAGAGAACAGTGAAAGAAAGGGTGAGCTCAACTAGCCCAGTAAGAAATATTATGACTAAGATAATGCAGAATAAATTATCATTAGCCTTCAACAATGTTAATCTGATAGAATATAATAGACATCAAGTTTAACTGCAGCGGAACAAGCAGTCCATTAAAAGAGTCAAGTAGAAAATAAACTCTACTATCTTTTATGATTTAAAAGGTTTTTCAACACTGTGATCGCTGGAACTCAGCATAATAAAATAATCCACATCATCGAATCACCCCTGCACTACGGCCAAGGATATTCGTGTATTCATTAATGGTCATGATCATGCCAACAATTGTCCATCAATGCACTACGGGCCAATGAGGACTTTTACCACATCATTTGTAACATTACGGTCATGATTATACCGAATAATCCCTGGTCATAATCATACCAAGTCCATCTATGCACTACAGGCCACAGATGACTTTCAACATTTTATAATCATGAGGATGATGACAATGATATAAGAATTCAATAAAACAAGTTCAAGAATTAATTTATCCCGGAATTAATAACGTCCAAATTGTCAACATGATACTGCTTTGTGGAGTAAACTTCAAGACTGATCAGGAGAATATTTTCATGAATAGATACTAGATGAAGCGCAAATGTTAAGGATATTCCACTAATTTTATGGAGTATAGAAGTCAAAGTTTTAATCAACTGAGTATAATAAAGAATGGAATAACAAAAGAAATCACCATGCATGCGATAGACCGCACAGACAGGTTATTCTTAACAGAATAATAATAATGGAACCAGGTCCGGTGTAAACGCATAGACAGGATATTCCGACAGAATAATAAATAATGGAACCAGGTCCGGCGTAAACGCACATACATGATATTCCGACAGAATAATAAAGAACAATATAATAAATAATGGAACCAGGTCCGGTGTAAAATACACAGACAGGATATTCCGACAGAATAATAATAAAGACGGAACCAGGTCCGGTGTAAAACACACAGACAGGATATTCTAACAGAATAATAGAAGAATATCACCAAGTATAGGGTAGACCGCGTATACTGGTTATTCCAACAGAATAATAAAGAATGGAATAACAGAAGTTCTCTTCATGAATAGAAAAGAAATAATATTCCCTACCTTAAAAGAACTGGATATTGGAAAAGTGAAGTAGCAGAATACTTTTATTCTCGCTCTCTTATTCTCTCCATACTTTCTCTCTCTATAGCTTGAATGAATTCGTGAAAAATAATGAAGCCCTAGGCCTCTATTTATAGAAAAACTGATGGTGGCTCTTGGTCTTAACGAAGGGTCAAATGACTCTTGGTCTTAACGAAGGGTCAAATGACTTTTGGTAATATTGAAGGGACAACTACTATTAACGAAAGTAATTACTATTGACCAAGGTAAATACTATTGACGAAGGTAATTACTATTGACCAAGGTAAATACTATTGACCAAGGTAAATACTATTGACGAAGGTAATTACTATTGACCAAGGTAAATACTATTGACCAAGGTAAATACTATTGACGACGGTAATTACTATTGACGAAGATACTCTTAGATGATGACATATGGCCCCCATAAAAATAACCAAACTTACCACAACGTCTCAATTATTGATTTAATAATATAACATATTATACAGATGATACTATGACAATAATTTAAGAGATATGATGCAGCAATTACTGTAGCAATAATTGAGTATAGCTGAGTGACTTCTCACGTAAGCATCAATAATCAATACCGTGTGCTACTATACAACCACGCGTATTACTGTACTTTTACTACCGGGTAGTTCAACAGTTTTAACGGTTTTAACGGTAACACCTCAGCCGTTATTTTTATAGAAAGATAATTTTGTCGTTTTCTAACTACGACTATACTTCTGTTGTGGGGTCCACCAATGATTGTGCCGTCGTACGAATATTCCCCGACAAAAAGAATATTCTCCGACCAAATGAATATAATATGACAACTTGCATACTTTGTAAAATTTATAAATACGACCCATAACTATTATATCAAATCCACACCATAATATAAAAAAAATTATTTCAAGAAAAAAAATTAAATATATATTCATAAAATCTGGGGTCTCACAAGAAGTGTTGAGTAGACTAACGGTTGACAGTTGGTAATGACGTGGCAGGTGACATGGATCGGGTTAATTGAGTTTTTGGTCACTATATTAAGGGTCGATTTTCATTGTAGTTACCGAATCTTTTTTTATTACAAAAGCATTACTATACTCTAAAAAACTTACAAAATGGTCAGTACTTCTGATTACGTTCAAAAAAATAATGGGAAGTGATGAGTAAATTAACGGTTGACAGGTGTTAATGACGTGAGAGGTGACGTGGATCGGGTTAATTGATATTTTGGTTATTGTAATAGGGGTCGATTTTTATTTTAGTTAATGATTTTTTTTAAATCTTGTTATCGAAGTACCAAAAATATTACAAATTAATGAATTTATTACAAAATATTACAACATGTATGAAGAGAAAGTACATCATAGCTAATTTAAATTCATAAATTTTCTAAAATCATATTTTATTTGAAACCTTATAAACACTAAACCAAATTAAAAAATAAAGGAGAAAATTAGCCCAATAAACCCCATCAGATATATTGACTACTATAAAAGTCAATTTAATAGAAACTATTTCACTCTCATTTCGAAGCGATCAAACAAATAGCTTTGGCGCCATCGTCAATTTAACGCTCTTCTTTTCTCCATTTTTTTTCTTTTCCAGCGAGTATACAGAGGTATAAAAGAAACCTATTTTCTAAACTAGATTTTTGACGAGAGATTGTAGTTCCGACTTGGTTCACAGTGAGAGAAAGAGTTGATATACATAAGATGTAGAACATCATTTTTTTTCAATAAGTTCGTCGTTAATGGTTAAAAGAGCAAGATGAACTTAGATTTTTAATTACTTTTGTTTCTTTAAATTATGTTTCTTTTCTTAAAAACTTAAATTATCTTCTTATAATATTATGGAGTATTAAAATAATTAGTCTGACTTTATCTTTTTTCTTTTCTTCTAGGTGATCATTTTATTTTATTTCTACTAGCTGACCCACACATGCTACTTCATTAGAATATTCCACAAATGTTTGGACGAAAAATTATAAAATTACTAATTTATACTCCCTCTGTCACGTATTAAACGTCCTAATTTATTTCGGCACACTAATTAATAATATATTTTGTTATCTAAATTGTCCTTTTAAATTACTTTTAAATTGAAGTATCCATTTATTTTTCTATGACCACAATATTAATTATTCCTTGCTAGTTCCCACATGAATCAATTTTCTAGATCAAATTTATTATTATTCTCACATTTCAATAAATATAATTCTCTTTCCAAACACACCCACTAATTACATGCATATTTTCATGCATGCAAACCGTCTACCTTTGTTGATATTAATTTTTAGCTACTTTAGTATTTGTGTTGTTATTCTCACATTAAATTTAAGAGATGTTATAATGATAATATGAGAGAGAAAATGGTAAAATAATACATCACTTCCTAATGTAAATCTTTTATCATTTCTTAAGTTTCCAACAAAAGGTGACTAAAAAGATTACGAGGGTACAAGTGAAAAAATAAGAAAAAATAATTACTAATATAGAAATATGACATTTATTGTGGAACATCCTAAAATAAAAATTAGGACATTTAATACGGGACGGAGGGAGTAACAGTTTTGGTATTTAATGTAAAAAAAAAGTTTCAGTAACTAAAATGAAAATCGACTCCTAGTACAATGACCAAAACATCAATTAACCCGATTTATGTCACCTGTCACATCATTAACACTTGTCAACCGTCAGTTTACTAAGCACTTCCCGTCACTTTTTTGGACGAAATCATAAGTAATGACCATTTTATACGTTTTTTCGAATATAATAATGTGTTTGTAACAAAAAAAGATTTGGTAATCACAATGAAAATCGACTCCTAGTACAGTGACCAAAAAGTCAATTTGTGACAACCCCAAAATAGGTCCATTCCATCCAACCTATTCTGAGTGTCGTGCAAAATACAACAACACATATGCTGTGAGTTTGGATACAAATATATACCAAATGTGACTCATGTCCCAACCGTGGAAAGCACCTCACAATGACACCTTACATAAAGGTATAGTCAAAAACTATTTTAGAAATTAGAATCTTTGGGAAGTGCTCAAGGAAACCTTCGTACATGGTAGGCCATGCTTCTAGGTTATGATAGATATCATATGGCCACAGAATTATCCTTGGTTGACCCAATAAATCCCACAGAAAAATGAGAAGATTACTATCATATTCTTCCCAATGGTGAGTCTTCTCTTGACATATCATTATCTCCACTGTCTCTAATTGAGAATTATACTTCAAATAAATATCAAGATTATATAGGTAGTGCTCGTAAATATACTCAGCAAGTGGATGAGCATATCCCTGTCTTATGATGACACGAGGTTGTATGTCATTAGACATCTTGTATGATAGTGACAAAACACCCTTCTAACGTTGGGTTCGCTTCACCCTATTTGATTCACCAAATATAACTACTAAATGATGACCACCGATCTATTCCCCTGTTACCCCCGCTCGACCCAGCTACACTCTTATTATCTGAAAGGAATTATGAAACAGAAGGGTGAGCACAACTAGCCCAGTAAAGAATATCATGACTAAAGATAAATAAATTATCAATAGCCTTCAACAGTAATAAACTAGAGATTTAGAACATATGGTAGATGATAAAAATTTCCAACCATAGTTGCAGCTGAACGAGCAATCCATTAGAAGAGTCAAATAGACCATAAAGTCTATTATCTTCTCCATGTTAAAAATTCACCAACAATAATTTATCCATGTAACATCAATCAACAGTTCTGGTCCACAATCATATGAATAACTCATAATCATAATTGTGATTCTAAATTCTTCTTCGCGTCTAGGACGAAGATAATTTTCATCACATGTATTTACCTGAAACATCAAAGATCATGGTTATACCAAATCACAGTTCCTGTTTATAATCATACTACCAATTTCATCTTTGCACTACGGCCAAAGATATTCATCAACAGACCATCTTTGCACTACAGGCCAAAGATATTCAACAACAGGTCATCTTTGCACTATGGGCCAAAGATCTTCATCAACAATTCATCTTTGCACTACATGCCAAAGATATTCAACATCAGGTCATCTTTACACTACGGGCCAAAGATATTCATCAACAATTCATCTTTGCACTACAGGCCAAAGATATTCCTCAACAGTTCATAGTTGCACTACAGGCCAAATATATTAATATCTCAAAAATATATATAATCATTTCAGAATTTATATAAACAATAATTATAACCATGTTGATCAATTCACCTTTGCACTTAAGCTAAAGATATTCAATTATAAATTCAATGGTCATGATCATATCAGTCAACAATTCAACTTTGCACTACTGGCCAAAGGGAACCCATAGTCATGATCATACCAAAAAAGCTACTCATCTTTACACTAAAGTCAAATAGAAATATCATCATTAGGGTTATAAAAATATTATATATAATAGTAAAATCAATATAATCAAAACATCTAGATTTAATCTCAAGAGTAATATTCATAAATCAACTATAATTTGGTTAGAAAAAGAAACCAATTTTGTCATGAATAGTAACTCTTGAATAGTAATCCATGAATAGTAACTTCGTGAATAGTAACTCATGAATAGTAACTCGTGAATAGTAACTCATAAATAGTAAACCCGACACAAAAAGGTAGAAATTCTACTATAAAATTCATACCAATATTTCGGTATAATGATATTGAAATAACATTTCTTAAACTTATAAACAATTTATTTTAATTGTTTACACTTTACTAAATAATGCATTTAATCAACCTAAAATTTCAAACTCATTAGATCTCATCGCCAATAACCAAAACTCTCATCAAAAATCTGCATATACCTCATATAGGATTCTCAAGCCATAAAATCTTATTTTCTAATTGTTGCCTAATTTTTTAATAGCACTTTAACACGCAAGTATACGCGTTCAATTGTAATATTCAGCCAGCAAGGATATCTTTCCCACGAGGAAATAGACTAATATTTATTGATTACTAATTTCAATGCAATTAATCCTATTTTAAACTGTAAAAGATTGTTTGTGATTTAACAATTAAACTTAACAAAACTAATAATTAAAATCAGAATTTCACAAGAATAATTACAGATTTAACAGGTTAAGATTACAACTTCCCTTAGTATTTTATTTAAACCAATTTACTTCCCATTTAAATTAATTAATTAATATGAATCATTATCTAAGAATACTTTATAAAATTCACGCACTTTTTTCAAAACAGGTGAACAAATCCTCCTAACTCCAATCCTTAAGACACAGAATTACAAAGAACACCCTATTTAATTAATTCACTATATTCCTATGTGAATTAGGTTAATTAGAGTTTTACGCACAAATTCTTTTAATGGATACAAAAGACACATAGGTATATTCCTATCCTACATGCTAATCATATTAACCCTAATCAGATTATATGAACAGATGTTATCATATCCAGATCTCAATCTATACTCCATCTTCTAATTTTATATAGATTATCACAATAATCGTTGGCCAAATAATTAATCAATAAGCAAAAGATATAATAAATAATTCAATAAAAACCAACTTTCATTCAATGGGAAGATTTAATTTAAACTACATACCAAGTTTCGTTGCAATCTTAATGAAAATTTAGTTCATAATCATAATAAAGAAAAACATACATGTACTCCCAATAAAAATTTCACCAATTTTGGAGTTAACCACAAGAGGTTATAAACGGTTACTTTTAAAATAGTCTTTTTTCATAAAATTCACAACTCCTAATCTATACATCCAAAAATTACCATTTTTGGACATAATCAAGAAAACTCATCAAATTATCATTTCAAATTTTTTCAGAATTTTTGAAGGTCAGAAAAATTACGAAACTGAAAAACATAACAACCCTAAAAATCCCTTACTATCCCTTACCTCAAAAGAGCAACACTTCTGACTGGATATCAGATATGACGCTGAAGGAAACTTGCACTGATGAATAGCAACTCACCAAGTATCTAAATACTCAAAAAATACACTCGATAATCTAGAGAGAAAAAGAGAAAAAACTTATGAATTCTAGTATGATTTTCAATTCTAACTTAGCCATCTATTTATAGAAAATGTTAGCACGCCGAAGCAGACTTGACCTGCTACCTAATGGCTTTACCTGCTACTATTCCACCCACCAAAAATCAGCCATCTTCCCAAACAATCAAAAGTGGGGCCCACCTATTTCCAGATTTTTTCACCAAAATTATTTATAAACCTAATTTTCGAATCAGTCACCTCTTAAAATTCATAACAAATCATTCGTTCATTTTTAACTGTTCAAAATTAGTGAACATATACTCAACTTATATATGTATAACATATCTAAAAAATCACAACGATCCAACGGTCAGATTAAAAATTATAATTCACGCAATATATCTCAAGAACAGTGATTTAATTTTTAATACCTCCATTCTGACAAAAACACCTCAACATTAATTCCTTCACATAAAATAAATATATCCATCAATTATATCCACATAAAATAAATATTTTCTTATCATATAAATCAATAATTAATTATTGACAAATAATATTACAGAATCACAATTATGACAACCAGGCCGTTCCCAGGAAAGAGGGGGCTTTCCAATAAGGATTTCTCCTTACTGGCGCGCAATTAGATGACCAAACATCTCCTTAGACAGAACTTTCTAGACATTGCCAATAATGCTATCTAATAATATTATTCAAATAATATGAATTATTGATCTGTTAATGAAAAATACTGTGCAGCAACAATTATTGAAACAACAATAATATAAAATATCAACGCAGCAATTATTGATTCAATAAAATAAAATATTGAACAGAAATTACTGTAACAATTATTGAGTAGTGCCTTCTCACGTAAGAATCAATAATTAAAAAAATACTGTGCAATACCGTGTGCTACTGTGCAACTACGCGTATTACTGTATTTTGACCACCAGATATTCCAATAGTGTTAACGGTAACAACTACGCCGTTATTTATAAAAACTCAAATTTGTCATTTTCTTCATCCGACAGTTATTCTGTTATGGGGCCCACAAATGGCTGCGCCGTCGTACGAATATTCCCCGACAGAAAGAATATTCCACGACTAAACGAATATTCCCCGACAACAATGAATATTTTATAACCACTTGCGTATTTTAAAAAAAAAATTTCATATATCACCCTTAACTTTAACTTTTATCAATTTAACCATTTACTGAATAGTAATTATAAGAAAAATTAAATATTTTATTTCATAAAATTCGGGGTCTTACACAATTAACCCATATATATATATATATATATATATATATATATAGACTTTTTTTTTTTGCTTTTTTTTAAACAACTATATATATATATATATATATATATATATATATATATATATATATATATATATATATATATTATGGAACTTGAATTTTTACACAATACAGTGTTTTGGGTGTGATTTGGATACATATAAAGTATTCAAATCACACCCAAAACACTGTATTGTGTAAAAATTCAAGTTCCATAAAATATTAAATTTTTTTTAGTTGTTTTTAAAAAAAAAGTAAAAAAAAAAAAAAAGAGGTCCGGACGTTACTAAAATACGGGCGTCTGGACCAGAACCGGACTATATATATATACACACACACACACACACACACACACACACACATATAGCATATGTTTGTTGGTAATACTATTCTAGCTAAAAGATCTGTAGCCGTCTATTGTATGATCTAATAGGTGAGATTGAATAAGACTTGGGTCTGGCTGCAACGGCAAGTGCAACTCTTACTATCGGTTAGGCTAATGACTATTATGTGTTCATTTTGACTTTTCAAACTGGTCGGTAGTAGCACCTAGAAAATTAAAAGGAGATGGGCTTGGCTTCTCTCTTCACTCTTCTGTTTCATCCTCAGCATAATAGTCAATATTTTGGCTTATTCTTCCAAATCGATATATTAGTTAATCATAATTACAAGAATAATGAACTAGTGATAAATTTGTTACCTGAATGTGTTCATGAAATTTAATTTATGATTCTACTCATGATTCCTAGCTCAAGGGATCTTGTAGTGAAACTGTTCACCATTATTATATTGTATCCTCAAAAGAAATCTCGTCCAAAGAAATTCAATTAATACAATTGGTCCAAGGAAATTCCAGTATGATAGATGACTCATGCAAATCTCTTATTGACTATTACGACATGGATGAAACAGAGGAGTGAGGGATATTTTCCCCGCGAGTAGGATTTGCGACTAAGCTTAATTTCTTTTTATTTTCCTGTATTCTAATCACAGATCCTACTAGTGATGTTTTAAAAAGCCAAAATTTGAACATAATAGTCATTAGTTTAACCGCTAGTAAGAGTTGCACCTGCGGTGTGACGCCCCCAAAATAGGTATACATCACCCATTCTGAGTCGCCAAATACATGGTATAGAATTTAAATACAAACTTAATTATACAAATATCGTACAAAATACGACAAACATAAGCTGAGAGTTTTAACACGAATATTGTCTCATAGACAATATCCAAACTCAAATGGAGTCCTCATTACATTTATTATCACACTATTTCATAAAATAATGAGGACTACTATTGCCACCATCTCGGACCGTCAGTCCATTCCTCGATTAGTCCCAGCTATATTCTTATTTTCTGAAGAGAACAATGAAAGTAAATGGTGAGCTCAACTAACCCAGTAAAGAATATTATGACTATGATAATGCAGAATAAATTATTGTTAGCCTTCAACAATGTTAAACCGATAGAATACAATAGACAACAAGTTTAACTATAGCGGAACAAACAATCCATTAGAAGGGTCAAGTAAAACATGATATCTACTATCTTGTGAGACCCTAGATTTTATGAATAAAGATTTAGATTTCTCAAAATATTTTTTTTGAATATTATGGTATGGATTTGATATAATGTTATAGTTGTGGGTAATATTTATAAATTTTATAAAGTATGCAAGTTGTTGTATTATATTCGATTGGTCGAGAAATATTATTTTTGTCGGGGAATATTCGTACAACGACACAATTATTAGTGGACCCCACAACGGAATTATTGTCGGATTGAGAAAACGACAAAAATATTTTATGAAAATAACGGCGGAAGTTTTACCGTTAATACTGTTGAACTACTCAGTAGTAAAAGTACAGTAATACGTGTGGTTGCATAGTAGCATACGGTATTGATTATTAAGGCTTACGTGATAAGTCGCTCAGTTTTGTTTTATTAGTATTATTAATGTAATAAAACAGAAAAGCTTTTTATATAAAATCGAATACTTTTATAAAGTTATCTGTTTTATTATACAATAATTAGAATATATTATATTTTATTATGCATAGTGTTTGTATAGTGTCTGCATAGTATTTGCATAGTAAAATCTTTTATAAAGTTATTCGTTTTATTAGATTATAAATAAAATATATTATATTTTATTTAAAAGATTTTGCTTTAAATATGGACCGTCAGATTAAAGTAAATCAATCTAGACCGTTCATGAGTTAGTTACTATACAGTCCATTTTTCTATAAATAGAAGCTCATTCCTTCATTATTTTTTTACGAATTCACTGAAGCTCTAGAGAGAGAAACTATAGAGAGAAAGAAGAAAAGTATTCTGCTACTTCACTACTCCGATATCAAGTTTCTTTTACGATAAGGGATATTATTTATTGTACTCGTAAAGAGTATTCTTTCTTTCTTATTCATGAAGAAAACTTCTATTATTCCATTCTTTATTATTCTGTTGGAATAACCTGTATACGCGGGCTACCCTATACTTGGTGAAATTCTTCTGTTATTATATTTTTATTATTCTGTTGGAACATCATGTCCGTGCTTTACGCCGGACCTGGTTCCATTATTTATTATCCTGTCGAAATATCCTATCTGTGCTTTATGCCGGACCTGGTTCAATTATTTATTATTCTGTCGGAATATCATGTCTGTACGTTTACGCCGGACCTGGTTTCATTATTTATTATTCTGTCGAAATATCCTGTCGGTGCATTTACGCATGACCTGGTTCCACTATTTATTTTTCTGTTGAAATAACCTGTCTATGCGGTCTATCGCATGCATGGTGATTTCTTTTGTTATTCCATTCTTTATTATACTCAGTTGGTTAAAACTTTGACTTCTATACTCTATGAAATTAGTGAAATATCCTTGATATTTGCGCTTCATCCAGTATCTTTTCATGGAAATATTCTTCTGAGCATTCTTAAATTTTACTCTACGAAGTAGTATCATGTTGACAATTTGGACGTTATCAGTTTCTAGATAAATTAATTCTTGAACTTGTTTTATTGAATTCTTATATCATTGTCATCATCCTCATATTTATATTTTGTTGAAAGTCATCTATGGCTTGTAGTGCATAGATGGACTTGGTATGATTATGACCAGGGATTATTCGGTGTAATCATGACCGTAATGTTACAAATGATGTGAAAAAAAAGTACTCATTGGCCCGTAGTGCATTGATGGATAGTTTTTGGTATGATTATGGCTATGGATTCTCTTTGGCCGTAGTGCAAAGATGAATTATTTTATGGCATGATTAGGACCGTTGATGAAAACACGATTATCTTTGGCCCGTAGTACATGGATAATTCGTGGTCGTGATACTAATGAATATCCTTGGCCTGTAGTGCAGGGATGATTCGATGATGTGGATTAATTATTGAGCTGAGTCTCAGCGATGAAATATTAATTCATGGATGTGATAATAATGAATATCTTTGGCCGTAGTGCATGGATAATTCATGGATGTGATACTAACGATTATCCTTGGCCGTAGTGCATGGATAATTCGAAGGTGTTGATTATTTATTAAGCTGAGTCTCAGCGATAAAATATTGGTTATACACTTTTAATTTGTAAAAGATAGTAGATTTTATTCTCTACTTGACTCTTTTAATGGATTATTGGTTCCGCTGCAGTTAAACTTGATGTCTATTGTATTTTATCAGTTTAACATTGTTGCAGACTAATGATAATTTATTCTGCATTATCTTAGTCATAATATTTCTTACTGGGCTAGTTGAGCTCACCATTTCTTTCATTGTTCTCTTCAGGAAATGAGAATATAGTTGGGACGAGTCGGAAAACGGAGTGATGGACCAGATGATAGCATTAGTAGTCTTTACTATTCTATGTAATAGTGTGATAATAATTGCAATGAGGTCTCCTTTTGAGTATGGATACTCTCTAGAAGACAATATTTGTATTCAAACTCACAGTTTATATTTTGTCGTATTGTAAACGACAGTTGTATTATTAAGTTGTATTTGAATTCTGTACCATGTATCTGGCGACTCAAGATGGGTGATGTATACCTAATTTTGGGGGCGTTACAGTTGGTATAAAAGCTTAGGGATATGATCCCTGGCTGAGGTGTGAGGCAAGAACTAGGAGGGGAGAGACGGAGAAATTCTTTCACTAGTATGACCTATCTAAGTTTATTTGGTATTTAATTGGTCGGTCAGAGTATAGGGATAATATGTGATATGTTAATTAACCCTTGTTTTGTTGCAGTATTTGAAAATGACATCTGAAAATGTTGAGATAAGCAATGAAGCAAAGGAGACCGTTGAGTCTCCACAGATCAATAATCAGGACAATATGCAACAGGATGGCGATAATACTCCTGTAAACAACAACACTGATCAATTGACGAACGACGGTACGTTTAGGAGTTCTTTTAGAATTCATGCAACATCAGGCGAAGGCGGCTCCTGTCCATAATGTAGGAGGAAACAGTGGCAACCCACGGTTGGTCACCGCTAAGCAATTCAAGGAGCTGGGACCACCGGAGTTTTTAAAAAAGCCAGAATCACTTAAGGCAGAGACGTGGTTAAAGCAGATCACCAAGATATTTGATGTCTTGGGATGCTCCGAGGAGCAAAAGGTTCCCTTTGCCACCTTTATGTTGCTTGAAGATGCAGATCACTGGTGGAAATCTGTAAAACGTACCCAGCCTGACGCACTCAAGATGTCTTGGGAGAAGTTCCAAGAGCTGTTCAATGACAAGTACTTTCTTGAAAGCATTCGTCACATGAAGGAGGTGGAATTTATCAAGTT
Organism: Panax notoginseng; assembly: GCA_016801055.1. Classification (NCBI taxonomy): domain Eukaryota; kingdom Viridiplantae; phylum Streptophyta; class Magnoliopsida; order Apiales; family Araliaceae; genus Panax; species Panax notoginseng. The sequence continues at coordinate 17,228,535 of CM029019.1, read as the reverse complement.
AGAGCAAAACAATATGACCGTGTCGCAGTACGAAGCCAAGTTTGCCGAGTTGTCCAGATTTGCATCCCACTTGGTTGATAATAAAGAGAGAATGACACGAATGTTTTTAAAAGGTTTGAAGCCGGAGATACGTCAATATCTTATTTCTCATAAACTGTGTTTGTATTCAGATATTGTAAACATGGCTCAGTTAGTGGAGCGCGATAACGAGTCAACGCAACCAAAAGAGAGCAGCCGGCAAAATGATAATACCGGTGATAACAGTCATCAAAGCGGTGATAATAAACATGGAGGTAATCAACATGCCAGAAATGGTAACCACTTCGGTGGTAATCATGGTCAAAATAATAAGAATGGACATTTCAAGAAGAGAAGGTTCAACAATGACATGAAGACGTCAACACCAGCACCCGTTATTAAGGAAGGAGAACGACCACCTATCATATGCTTCAAATGCGGAGGGGAGGGACACATCAGTCCAAACTGCGCGATGCCGTACAAAGCATGTTATAATTGTGGAAGAGAAGGTCACTTAGCCCGATTTTGTCGTTCACCGAATGCAGGTTTAGCTAGGATGGAGGCACCAAAGGCCTTCCCAGAAAAGTCAAAGCCGATAGTTTAAGAGAGAGCATTTTTTTTCGTGACAAGGAACCTGAATAAAATTATCACGGGTATGTTAGTCATAAACTCTTGTGAAGTCTATACCGTGTTAGATACCGGTTCTACTCACTCTTTTATTTTACCTAGTTGTGTTCAATGTTTGAAGTTAACTCCGGAGAAGTTAGACTTTGATATATCTGTTTAAACTCAGTTGGGAGAAACCTTCGTTACCTCCACTATTTATAAATCGTGTTCAAATCGACACTTTCACGTTACCTGTCGATCTTATCTCTTTGAAAATACTTACCTTTGATGTGATTTTAGGAATCGATTGGTTAAGTACTCATCAAGCTTTTCGTAAGATTGTTATTTTTTATACTCCTAACCAACCTGTTATGCGAATTCAAAGTAACCAAACCACTAAAGTCAATCATTGTCATATCAAGCCATAAGTAAAGAGCCCTGAGCCTTTATCTGGTGACTTCCTTGTGTGGAATGTACCGAAGCCAGACTTTCTGTAGGCGACGTCGTGAATGACGATGGCAAGTTTATAGGTATCAAAGTGACGTGCTATCCAAGTCTTGGATGAGAGTCACAGTTTTGAATAATATTTCTATTGTTAATAAATTTCCTAACGTATCCCTGAAGACTTCCTAATCTACTTAGAGCGTGAAATCGAATTTTGTATTGACCCCAGTACAAAACCCATTTCTTAAACCCTCAAATATTTCTTCAACTAAAATGAGCGTAACATGCGCCAAAGACGTTGACTCGAGTTGTTGAAGATTACGATCGTACCATTCAATACCATCATGGAAATGCAAACGTGGTAGCTGACGCGTTGAGTAGAAGATTGTATGCGGTTACAAGTGCGAATATACAAACCCACGTGAAGATAACGAATATACGATTAGTATCGACTGTAATTAATAAAGTTAAAATCGCTCTGTTGGGAGAATGCATATTTTGATTTGATGTTTTATTGTATATGCTCATGATTATTTGTAAGGTCCTTATATGAATATATGTACAAGGACTTAGTGATGGATCAAAATTGTTAGGTTGATCTAAGCTTTCAACGTGTATCATTCTGTTTAAAGAGTGTATAGATAGAAAGATCAAAACTGTTAGGTTGATCTTGAGATGTAATAGATTAGTCTTAAAAAAATCGTAGTGCATCCATCTGATCAACATTACAGAAGTCAAGGCAGAAACGTAGAGCTTAATGGATCGTAGTGTGTGCCTTCCTTGAAAGGACTCTTCAGAAATCGTAGAATGGTTCCAACGTTTGTCGAGCCAACTCCACGATCGTAGTGTGCTCTCAGGAACGTAGAGTCAACAACACGAGCAAGTAAAGATCGTAGTGTGCAAGGATTTAAGAGAAATCGTAGTGCTCTCATATGACAGCATCAGATCAAGCACCAAGGCAACAAGTCACTATGATCTAAATCGTAGTGTATCATGATCTGAATCGTAGAGCTTCATTCTGTCTTATGTCAGAAAACGTCGAGCCTCATGATTTATGTGAAAACTGATTCCAATATATGAGGAATGGATTCTAGACGTTGCAGTGCTCATCAGTCCCAAAGTATATGAAATATCCTTAGTATGCAACAAAGAAGCGTATTGAAGAAGCTAAGGATAGTACCATGGATAAGAGGGACAAAACACCTTTTCAGGTGTTAGGTGAAAAAGCAGTTTGCAGTGTCAGTGGGCCAGAATGCTGAATTCAGAAGATGTGCAGAAATGTCTCCATCACAATATAGAAAATTCAGACGCATTTAATTCCACAATGGATAGATCCAACGGATAGTTTTCAACATCACATATATACAGATCAGACAGATGAGAGAGAACCAAGCAAGCATTAATCAAACAACGTGAACATCTCTCTCAAGCTCAACTCTACGATCTGAGATATTGCAAAGCTTGCTCAGCTACTCAATTCTTAACGAACCAGTGCTTACACAGCAACTGAGTAGCAACCTTCAAGAACGCAACAACAACTTCCAATCAACTGAAGAAGAGTACCAATTCTGCTGGACTTGAAGAGTTCGTAGTGAACTGTAAGAAAGCCAAGTTTACTGGACCTGAAGAGTTCAAGAGTGAACTAGAGAAGTTCCTAGGCTGCTGGTCTAGAAGGAATCTGTGTGATTCAGAATATTGTAAAAGACATCCTTAGTGGATATCCTACTCGTTGAGCAGAAGAGTGGACTAGGAGCTTTGAGTGCTCTAAACCACTTAAAAACAACTGTGTCGTTTACATTCATGCTATATCTGCTATAACTGCTATATCTGCTATAACTGCCTTACTCGCTCATAACTTGCTTGGTAAAGAAGATTAAAAAAAATACTAATTCCGCTAAGTTTTAATCATTATCTAAGAACAAATTTAAAGAGAAAAGATTTTTAAATATCTATTCAACCCCCCCTTCTAGATAACTTGTGCCTACTAGGAACTAACAATTGGTATCAGAGCAGGTTCTATTTTACAGCTTACACGCTTTAGTAGATCCAAATGGCACTCGTACCAAGCGAATCCAGGATCGGGGGAGGCAGCAAACCACCAATGTGCAACAAGGATAAATTTGCTAACTGGAAAGTCAGGATGCAAGCTTACATGGACTCAATAGATGAAGATCTAATTGAGACTGTTCAGAATGGGCCCTATATACCAACAAAGCTTGCACCAACCACTGACGATCCAAACAGAGTTCAAATCAAAGTTAAAGAAGAATGGACAGACTCAGAGAAGAAAGCTGTCCAACTTGACAAAAAGGCTAAGAACATCCTGTTCCAATCCTCAGAGGACGATCTGTTTGACAATGTTTTAAACTGCAAAACTGCCAAGGAAGTTTGGGAAGCACTGCTGATCATGCACGAAGGAACTGAAGAAGTTAGAGAGAACAAACAGTCTCTTCTAACACAGCAGTACGAGATGTTTGGTCATGTGCAAGGAGAAAATGTAACTGCCACCTATGAAAGATTCAACATTCTGCTCAACTCTCTACGAGCATATGGAAAGATCTATCCTAACAAAGATCTGACCATAAAGTTCATGAGAGCCCTACCGAGAAAGTGGGATGCCAAGACCACTGCAATAAGAGAGTCGAAGAATCTTAACGAGATGACAGTTCAACAACTATATGGCAATCTCTTAACATACGAGCTGGAGCTGACCCAACGTGCTGAAACCCTATCAGAAGGAAGAAGGAAGGAAAAGGGTGTTGCTCTCAAAGCAACTGAAAGCGTATCAAAAGTCGTCACTGAGACTGAATCTGACGATGATGACGATCTTGCTATGATGGTAAGAAAGTTAATAAGGTTCATGCGTCAAGGGAAAAACAACAAACAAAAGAAGGTCAGCAACTATAGAAGCCAGGAGTAAATAAATGATCTATGCTACAACTGCAAGAAGCCTGGCCACTTCATTGCCGACTGCAACAAACCTCTAAGAGAAGAACTAAAGAAGAAACAACATGGAAAGAAAGAATGCAAAGGAAACAAGAAGCCTCATAAAAGAGACAAAGGCCTGGTAGCTGGAGGATCATGAAGTGATTCAGATAATGACTCAAATGCTGACTCTGGAGATGAAGAAGAACCATAAGTGGCCAATCTGTGATTAATGGCCAAGCATGCAAAGGACAAACAAAGCCTCAACATTCACAATGTAAATCTCGATGAGGTATTTGATTTCAACTCACCTGATGTAGATATGGATTACTTAAGAACTGCACTGCACGGCATAACCAATGATCTACATCGATACATAAAGTGGTTCAGAGTATTGTCTAAGGATCATTCACTTCTTCAAGAGGAGAAGAAGAAAGTTCAAGAAGAGCTTGAAACAACACTTCTAAGTACTAATCTTCTCTCCAAGCTTGAAGCTGAGAATGAAACTTTAAAACAGACAAACACACATCATGCACAAAGAGAGTCTAAGCTAACCTCTAAAATTGAGGATTTAGAGAAGAATATCTTTGCATGGAACAAATCCTCATCATCCATGGACTGCCTGCTCTCTAGTCAGAGAAGCACAATCTACAGAACAGGCTTAGGCTTTGGGGAATCCATCTCAGAGCTAAGTGTGGAAAAGACAATGGAAACTAACCCTAGTAATGTCTCAGGTTTTGGTAGAGGCATTGCCTTTGTTAAATCCTCAAAATTGGAAGAACCAGTTCAACCTTGTTCTACTGATTCTAGTTACACTCAGAGAAGTAAAGGATCACATGCTGGTCTGGGGTTCATAAAGGAGAAGAGTAACCCAACCTCTACTTACCAACCTCGAAGGATCGTAGAGTCAAGCAAAACCAACTCTACGAATCAACTGGGAAGGTACAGTAGAGGTAAGGCACACTCATCACTATTTATGAAACCTAAGGATACGTGGAAGAAAGAAACTCAGTTTAACAGAAGGTTAACTAAGGAACCACACAAGTCCAAGTGGAAGATGAATCACCACACACACACAGGCATGCATCATAATAGATGTTTCATATGTGATAAATATGGTCATAGGGCCACAAAGTGTTATTATAATTCCATGCATGTGAGACCCAAGACTAGACAAGTTTGGGTTCCCAAAGACACTAACAATGAAGGACCCATGCAAATATGGGTACCAAAATGAAGGTTAAAATGTTTTGACAGGAAAAGAGCTCCACGACCTCAACATGGTATCTAGACAGTGGATGCTCAAGGCATATGACAGGGAACAAAGCTCTATTATCTAACTATGTAGAAAAGGAGGGTTCCTCAGTCATCTTTGGAGATAACGGCTCGGGCAAGACAAGGGGATATGGCTCTGCTGGAAATAGTGCAATATCTTTCAGCAAAGTAGCTTATGTGGAAGGACTCCAACACAACCTTCTAAGCATCAGCCAACTCTGTGACAAGGGTCATCAAGTGACATTTCTCAACAACCAATGTCAAGTCAGAGATCTAATGACATCTGTCGTAAAGCTAACCGGAATACGAGAAAGAAATGTCTACACAGTAGATTTTGGTCAACTGAGCTCAGATGAGACAATATGCTTTCTGGAAAAAGCTTCCGAGGAAATGAGCTGGCTATGGCATAGAAGGATGTCTCACTTAAACTTCAAAAGCATGTCCGAACTGGCATCAAAAGACCTCGTAGCTGGCCTACCCAAGTTCAACTTTGTGAAAAAAAGGCCATGCAATGTCTGCCAACTTGGAAAGAAAACGAGAAGCTCATTCAAAAGCAAGACTACCAACTCCATTAACAAGCCCCTGCAGCTGCTCCATATGGATCTCTTTGGGCCAATCCCAACAACCAGTCTTGGAGGAAAAAGATACTCTCTAGTCATAGTCGACGATTACCCCAGATTCACATGGGTATTCTTCCTAACTTCAAAAGATGAAACAAGCTCCGAATTAATCAAGATGTTCAGACTGGTGATGAACGAAAAAGGAGAGAAAATCAAGGCCATAAGGAGTGATCATGGCAGAAAATTTAATTTCTCAGAAATAGATCAGTTCTGCACAGACAATGGGATCAGTCACAACTTCTCAGCAACTCTTCAACAAAATAGAGTAGCTGAAAGGAAGAACAGAACATTGATTGAGGCTGGAAGAACTCTACTAGTTGCAGCCCATCTACCTAAGTACTTCTGGACAGAAGCTATCAACACTACATGCTACACGCAGAACAGATCACTCATACACTCTACGATCAAGAAGACGCCCTACGAACTGTGGAAAGGAAAAAAGCCAAGTGTCAGCTATTTCCATGTCTTTGACTGTGCATGCTATATTCTTAACAATGGAAAGCAGTATCTGACAAAATTCCAGTCCAAATCAGATGAAGGGATCTTTTTTGGATATGCCACAGACAACAAGGCTTACAGAGTGTTCAACAAGAAGTCACTGAATGTTGAAGTCTCAATACACATCATCTTTGATGAAACTGACTTAGACAAAAGAGTAACTCAAGACACTACGACCGATAGTGCAGACATTACGAATGAAGTCATCGAACTCAACACTACGATCGTAGTGCCAGATAGTGAAATCGTAGAGCATGAGAATGTGATCGTAGAGAGATCAATGCAAGACAGCGAGCCTCCACTCCAAGAAGAAGAAATAGACCTTGAAGATTTAAGACAGGAAGGCATTCGAACAGATGTTCCAACCGGTAGAAGATGGGCAAGAGATCACACTCAGGATCTAATAATTGGAGATCCAAGTGCAAGAGTCAAAACAAGAGCTGCTACTCAGAATGAATGTTTTTATCTAAGCTTCCTGTCACAAATAGAGCCAAAGAAGATAGAGGATGCTATGGAAGACTCCAGTTGGATAGAAGCCATGCAGGAAGAACTCAACCAATTTGAACGAAGCAAAGTGTGGAGACTGGTACCAAGGCCAGAAAGTCATCCCGTCATAGGAACCAAGTGGGTCTTCAGGAACAAAATGGATGAAGATGGAGTCATCACTAGAAACAAGGTAAGATTAGTGGCAAAGGGCTATTCTCAAGAAGAAGGCATTGACTATGATGAGACATTTGCACCTGTTGCCAGACTAGAAGCCATCAGAATCTTTCTTGCCTTTTCTGCCCACATGAAGTTCAAAGTCTTTCAGATGGATGTCAAGAGTGCATTTGTAAATGGAGAGCTTCAAGAAGAAGTCTACGTAGAACAACCTCCAGGTTTCATCAATCCATCTCTTTCCAATTATGTCTATAGATTAGATAAAGCGTTGTATGGTCTTAAATAAGCACCTAGAGCATGGTATGAAACACTGACTAACTTCTTAATAGAAAATGGGTTCACTAGAGGTAGAGTAGATACCACCCTATTTCTTAGAAAGCATAAAGACAAAGTCTTATTAATTCAAATATATGTTGATGATATCATTTTTGGTTCTACTGACGAAAAGTTATGTAAGAGATTCTCTAAGCTAATGCAGAGCAAGTTTGAAATGAGCATGATGGGTGAGTTAAATTTCTTCCTTGGACTGCAAGTGAAGCAAACTGATGAAGGAATATTCATCAACCAAGCCAAATACATCAAAGACTTATTAAAGAAGTATGGCATGGAATCAACCTCTCCCATGAAAACACCAATTGCTCCAGCAACCAAGCTTGACAAGGATGATAATGGTAAATGTATTGATATAACTCAATATAGAGGTATGATATGTTCTCTTTTATACCTAACTGCCAGTAGACCAGATATAATGTTTGCAACTTGCATATGTGCTAGATTTCAGGCTAATCCTAAAGAGTCACATTTGTCTGCTGTGAAGAGGATCTTCAGATATCTCAAGGGTACACCCTACTTGGGGCTGTGGTATCCCAAGGAATCCTCATTTGAACTAATAGGATACACAGATGCTGATTTTGCAGGATGCAAAATAGATAGAAAAAGAACCAGTGGCACCTGTTAACTTCTTGGAAACAGACTTGTGTCCTGATTTAGCAAAAAAAAAAAACTCAGTGTCTACTTCAACTGCAGAAGCTGAATATATTGTTGCTGGCAGCTGCTGTGCTCAGATCCTATGGATGAGAAATCAGCTAGCTGACTATGGGTTCGATTTCAAATCTATTCCCATAAACTGTGATAACACTAGTGCCATAGCAATAACTCATAATCCTGTCATGCATTCTAGGACCAAGCATATAGAAATAAGGTATCACTTCATTAGGGATCATGTGCAAAATGGAACTATATCTTTACAACATATCCCTACTGAAAATCAACTTGCTGATGTTTTTATAAAACCACTAGATGAATCCAGATTTAATAAGTTGATAAGTGAGTTAGGCATGCTAAATCTTCAACCATGAAATATATGCTCTAGATTGTGCTAACTATGACAGATATAAAGGCTGTACTCAAAATCATAAACATGATAAAGGAAAGTTCACGATCGTAGAGCTGAAAAAAAGACTACCTCAACGATCGTAGAAAAGATTCAACTATCATAGTGCAGACTCGACGATGACCAAAAGTTCCTTCAACAAGCAAAGTGAATCCTATGATGACAAGCTTCATAACAACGCAATCTCTCTAAGAGGTGCCTCAGGGACAAACCTAACCCTTGAATTATACCAAGAGGTTGGCCCTTCCTGAGTTACCTTAAAAAGAATGCTTAGTCAAAAACTCATCACAAAGATCCAGTTAGACTTGAAGATCGTAGGACAGACTCTACGAATGCTGATCAGACTCAACGACTGTCGGACAGACTCGAAGATCGCAGGACAGACTCAACGAACAGAAAACCACCTCTACAATTGTAGTCATCTTAAGGACACCTCAGCTTTGAAAAAACTCAAAGGGCAAATCAGTACATTCCTACACAGTCAAAATCGTAGAGCCAAGCAAAAGGCGACACCTGTCCCACTAAGCCAAAAAGATAGAGGGAAGCTGCTAGTACAAATTGGAACCGTGTTTTTGAAATCTGAAGTTCAAAAGATTATCTCTCTCTTTCTCTCTCTCAAAGCAAAACCCTAAATCAGAAGAAAGCTCAGTTGTATCTCTCTTCTCAACTACAGAATCAATAGCTGCTTCAAATGTAATTTCAGGCTACACTCTCTGTTTCGATGAGTTCAAAGATGCTCCACCAAAATTGCACAAGACCTTAGCACTACTGAAGAAGGCAGGTCTCGAAGAGGCTCTGAGCACTGACACCCTTATCTACCCCAAGCTGGTAAAAGAGTTCTACAAGAATGGAGTGTACGAACACAACACCATCACTACACGGGTAAGAGGAGTTGAAATGAGTCTAAGGGAAGAAGATGTAAATCTAGCCCTAGGTTTCAAAAATGTAGGGCACCCATTTCTAGGCAGCATAATATTTTAAGATGGACTGAAGAAAATGCATCACAAGAAGAACCCCTCTGTGAAAGGCTATAAAAAGAAGGAGTTTCCTCAGAGGTATGAATTTTTGGCTGACATTATTGGGAAATGCATCTGCTGCAAGAGCTCAGGTCATGACTCGGTAAATGAAGTTCAGCTCAAGCTCATGACGACTATGGTGTATAGAACACAACTCAACTATGGGGTTGTACTGCTCGAGTGGATCGGCAAGTGGATGGTAAACTTGAAGAAATTAAAGAGCACTCCGAAGATGCTATTTGGGAGATTCATTAGCATCGTTCTGCAATCTGCATTGGGTGACAAAATTGGGGATGATGAAGGAGAAGCCATTAACCCAAATTAGAGAGTGACACAACAGTTGTTTAAGAACTGGGAAAGGAACCCTGCTGAGTATGTTCGAATGATGACAGATTCCAGTGGGAGATCTGAAGAACTAAAGAAAGCAGGCTGTCCAGGAGGAATGTCTGTTGTCAGAGAAGTTGAAGAAGAAGGAGAAGAAGATAAGGGAGAATCCTATACTCTTACCAGAAAAAGCAAGGGCAAGAGAAAGCTAAGGGCAAGATAAATTGAAGAGCCTCAAGGATCAACAACTGACATTCCTGTAGAGTCCTCTAACATTGAGACTCTAAGGAGGCTAAGGAAGATGCAACAACAAGAAGAAGCTGAAGAGGATCAAGCAACCATTTCACAGATCCTAAAGAAGAACAAAACTGGTCGCAAGTCCAAAAGACCAACAGTTTCTTCAATCGTAGAGACTCTGCTCTTATCTGAAACCAGGCCAAGTGTGGCAGAAATGGAAGAAGCAGCTTCAAGAAGAGTGGCTATTCAAAAGGACAAGGCTAAGACTCAGGAGAATCCAGAAGTTATGGCTAAACCCACCAAAGGAAAAAGAAAGCTAGTCAAGAAGTATATTCTTGAAAATGAAAAGGTGCTAAGAAGGGAAGCCAAGAGTATGGCTGCAAAATTAGAACTGCCCCAAGCAAACGAAGAGGAGAATGCTCCAGCTGAAGGGGAGAACCCTAAAATTCTCATGATTGAGTATACACCAGCTGAGGGGGAGAAGTCTACAGCTCAAGAAGATGTTCCAGCTGAAGGGAACTTTCTAAACCTCCAAGAAGATGATCAAGCTGAGGGGGAGTTTCTAATCCTCCAAGAAGATGATCATGCTGAGGGGGAGCCTTATGATATCCCAATGGCAGAAGAAGAGGTTTCTGCCCAAGATAAAGTTGAAACAATGCCAAACCTTCCAGAGGCCATCGAGATAATGGAATCTTCAGAAGAAACCAAAGAAGAAGAAAATGATGATGATGAGCTTGAAATCACTGGTGTAGGGAAAGATGGATATAGAAGCTATCTGTACAACCAAATGTTTTCTTACCTACCCATGATGGCATACCATCAAGCTCAAATCCTGAACTCATGGGATCACATGTTCTGGAGCTTCAAGGAATATCTAGCAATCTCAGTTCTGACTCATGGATTTCCAGGGACAATCATCTTTGCCAAGAGACTGCTTACCAATCATTCCTCATCAAAAGATAAACCTGAGGTATTGTCTATCCCTACCAGTTTTAGAGTTAATCACATGCCATCATCTTCATTTAGCTATTTCTATGAATTTCCTAAATGGCTGGAAGTGATTCTCAACCCAGTAAATCAGTTTCCAGTTGCAGAATTCCAAAATTCTGTAACTGAAGAACCAGAAGAAATCAACCTTACCCTGCTCCCTCAAATCACCAACTCTACGATCCCAGACTCAAGTCACATCGTAGAGTCCAACATTGAAATCGTAGAGACACCCATCCCAGACATCCAAACCCAAGCACCTCCAGCTGATATACCTTCCTCCTCATCACATGACTATTTCAGTCTTGATCTTGCTTTGTACAATTTACAATATCAATCTCAACCAAGAACCCCTCAAATGGACAATCCTCAATCAAATGATACATTTCCAAACCTGCCCACCAAGGATGACTTGAAAAAAACTACTGAGCAGATGATCAAGTCTATCGAGGCAAGCTTGGAATCTCACTCTGATCTCCTGAACATCCGACTGAACCAAATGATACAAGCTACAAACAAATTCCCTAGTACTATGAATATCGGGCTCACTACAAGGCTAAGGGAAATTATCAAAGAAATTCTGAAGAGTATGTCAGACAGAGATGAGATACATTTCCAGCTTGCTGCCAAACAAAGAGAGGCTGTGCTCGAAATGCTGAAACACCAAGACCTTCAACATAAAATTATGCTGAACAACATCCTCTGTAAGACCCCAAATTATTAATAAATGAAATTTAATTTCCTCTATTTATTATTTTGAAATAGTAAGGGTTGATTTGATTAATGTGGTTAGTTATGGGTGAAATGCGCAAATATTTTAAATAAGCAAGTGGTTATAAAATATTCATTGTTGTCGGGGAATATTCGCTTGGTCGTGGAATATTCTTACTGTCGGAGAATATTCGTACAACGGCGCAGTCTTTTGTGGGCCTCATAACGGAAAGCGATTGGATGAAGAAAACGACAAAAACAAGTTGTTTATAAATAACGGCGTAGTTGTTACCGTTAATACTGTTGGAATACCCGGTGGTTAAATCACAGTAATACGCGTTGTTGCACAGTAGCACACGATATTGCACCAATTATTGATTCTTACGTAAGAAGGCACTACTCAATAATTGTTACAGTAATTACTGTTCAATATTATATTTTATTGATTCAATAATTGCTGCGTTGATATTTTATATTACTGTTGTTTTAATAATTGTCACTACGCAGTATTTTCTATTATCGGAACAATAATTCATATTATCTGAATAATATTATTAGATAACATTATTGGCAATGTCTAGAAAGTTCTGTCTAAGGAGAGGTTTGGTCATCTAATTGCGCGTCAGTAAGGAGAGATCCTTATTGGAAAGCCCCCTCTTTCCTGGGAACGGCCTGGCTGCCAGTACTATGATTCTGTAATATTATTTGTGTATAATTAATTATTGATTTATATGATGAGGAAAATATTGATTTTATGTGGATATAGATGGAGAAAATTTTTAATGTGACAATTGTTGAAAATTAATATTTTATTTTTTTCTGATAAAATAATTCATTTAAATATATTATTTTAATAATATATTGATGGTGATATTTTTACAATGAATGTGAGATATATGAGTATATGAGGAGGAAGAGTATTTTTGTGGTATTAAATGATTAACACATGTTTTGTGTGTTGATGGACACAATTCTTGACCGAAAATTTATTATTAACTGTAAAATTGTCCGTTTGTGGATTTCAGTCAATTTCTGTTTAGAATTTGGAAAAACTTTCTTCTGCAAAGTTGTAGAGAATTGAATTTCCTATAAAAACTCGTGAGATTCGAATTTTCTGATAAAAGAGCTATTTATTATGAATTATTGAAGTTCCGAAGTTCCGAAATAATTGATTTTTGGAAGTTTTAATTATTTTTATTAAGAAAAACGTTTTTGACATTTGAGTGGCACATGTTAATGGTGTAAATCAGCTGATGTGGTGTGCTAAGAAAATTAAGAAAATTATATTATTAATTTATTAAATTTTCTGCTTTGGTGTTCTAAGCATTTTCCTATAAATAGGGTGCTTAGGTTAGAATTAAAAATCACACCAGAAACACAAGTTTCTCTCTATTTCTCTCTCTATATCGAGCGTATTCTTGTGAGTATTTGATACTTTGAGTGTTGCTATACGGTGCAAGTTTCCTTCAGCACTATATCTAGTATTCCAGTCAGAAGTACCGTATTTCTGAAGTAAGGGATGTTATTTCTTCTTAAATGATATTATTTTCTTCAATATCATTATGCCGAAGTATTGATCTGAACTTTTTATCAAATTTGGAACTTTTCATGTCGGGGTTACTATTCATGAGTTACTATTCACGAGTTACTATTCACGAGTTACTATTCACCGAAAAATAAAATTTTCTTCTTTTCGTCCAAAATATCTATTCTGGATACTAGCTTTGATTGTATCCATGTTTTGATCATTCTTGAATTTTACTCCACTATGATTATTTATGAGGTATTTTTGGACATGGAATAGCTGAAATACGAATCCTTAATATTTATTATTTTGTTTCACTGGATTCGTTTCCTTAAAAATATTTTTCATCATCCTCAGTCCTAAATGATGATGTTACTGAATATCTTTGGCCTGTAGTGCAAAGATTGATGATTTTATGATGAATATCTTTGGCCCGTAGTGCAAAGATGAGCAGGTGTTGAGGTGAACATGACCAAATGATGAATATCTTTGGCCTGTAGTGCAAAGATGAATAATTGATTCCAGATATATATTGATTGATGTTACAGGGATAAAATATCGACGATGAACTTTTAAATTCATATATAGAAGATAGTAGTTTGCATTCTCTACTTAACTCTTCTAATGGTTTGTTGTTTCCGCTGCAGTTGTTGATTTAAAACTTGTTGTCTATTGTATTCTATTAGATTTTTCCCTGTTGAAGACTAAGGATAATTTGTTGTATATTATCTTAGTCATAATATTCTTTACTGGGCTAGTTGAGCTCACCCTTTTCCTTGTTGTTCCATTTTCTTCTCAGGAGGCGAGAATGTAGCGAGTACTAGTCGGGGTGTGGAATGATGGTTCAAGACAGTTGTTTTAGTAGTCCTCACTATTTTGTAAAATAGTGTATCAATAAGTATAATGAGGACTTAATTGAGTATGAATACTGTCTAGATGACAATATTTGTATTTAAACTCACAGTATATGTGTTGTCGTATATTGCACGACAATTGTAATAATAAAGTTGTAGTTATTTTCTGTACCATGTATTTGGCGACTCAGAATGGGTTGGATGGATTGGACCTATTTTGGGGGTGTCACAGTTAGTATCAGAGCTTAGGGATATGATCTCTGGCGGAGATCGGGGAATAGAACTAGGAGAGGAGAGACGAGTAAATCCTTCGCTAGTGTGTCCTACCTAAGCTTATTTGTTGGTCGGTCATAATATAGGGATATTATGTGATTTGTTAATTTGTTAAATTAACCCTTGTTTATGGCAGTATTTGAGAATGTCGATTGAGAATGTTAACAGTGGAGTAAATGAGACCGTGAAGACACCTTTGCTCACCAACGAGGAGAACGTGCAACAGGCTGGCAATGTTCCTCCTGTAAACAACACCACTGAGCAGACGATGAACGACGAGATGTTTAGGAGTTTTTTTCAGTTCATGCAAAACCAGACGAGGGAGACTCGTGTACAAAATACGGGTGGAAATGATAGCAATGCGCGGCTTGTCACAGCCAAGCAGTTCAAAGAGTTGGGACCACCAGAATTCTGGGGAAAGCCGGATCCGATTAAGGCGGAGACGTGGGTCAAGCAAATTACCAAGATATTCGATGTCTTGGGATGCACGGAGGAACAGAAGGTTCCATTCGCTATCTTTATGTTCCGTGGCGAGGCAGACTACTGGTGGGAGTCTGTGAAGCGTACCCATCCAGCCGCACTCAACATGTCTTGGGAGACATTTCAGAAACTATTCAATGACAAGTACTTTCCTGAAAGTATTCGTCATATGAAGGAGGTAGAGTTTATTAGACTGGAGCAGAATAACATGACGGTGTCCCAATACGAGGCGAAATTTGCAGAGTTGTCCAGGTTTGCACCTCATTTGGTAGAGAATGAGGAACGTATGACGCGGATGTTTCTGAGAGGTTTGAAACCCGGCATACATCAATATCTCATTTCTCATAAATTTTCTCTCTATTCAGATGTTGTCAACATGGCTCAATTATTAGAGCGAGATAGCGAGAATGGTCAATCGAGGGACCACAACCAGGATTATACCGGTGACAGCAGTCATCAGAACAACGATAACCAGTGGAGAAAGAAAAATACGGACAAGAGCGGCAACCACTCTGGTGGTAATCGTGACCATGAGAATAGAAGAAGCGAGTCGGGAGGAGATTTTAAAAAGAGGAGATTCAACAATGACAATACGAAGACGTCAGCACCAGCAGCAACTGGTTCCAAGGGAGGAGAACGACCACCGGTCATATGCTATAAGTGCGGAAAAGAAGGACATATCAGCCCAAACTGCCCCCAACAGTTTAAGGTATGTTATAACTGTGGAAAGGAAGGACATATCGCTCGAGATTGTACTGTAGCGAAACCAAGTTCAACGGGGGTGGTGACTCAAAAAGTTGTCCCAGAAAAGTCAAAGTCAACGGTTCCTGGAAGAGCGTTTTTCGTGACTGGTCAGAATGCGAGGAACCCGAACGAAGTTAGCACGGGTCAGTTAATTATACATTTTTGCGAAGTATATACCTTATTAGATACCGGTTCTACCCATTCATTTATTTCTCCTGCTTGTGCTCAACGTTTAAACTTGACTCCGGAGAAATTAGACTTTGACTTATCTGTTCAAACTCCATTAGGGGAAACTTTCATCACATCCACTGTTTATAAATCTTGTTTGATCCAAGTTAGCACCATCACATTACCTATTGACCTTATCTCTTTAAAGATACTTGCTTTTGATGTGATTTTAGAAATTGATTGGTTAACTACTCATCATGCCAAAATTGATTGCTTTCGTAAGGTTGTTAGTCTTCATATTCCTAAGCAACCTGTTATTCAAATTCAAGCAACCAAACCATTGAAGTCAAACTCTTTCATATCAAGCCGTAAAGTCATTCGTTTATTGAAAAACGGATGTCAAGCTTTTTTAGCTATGTTATGGACTTGAACAAAATACGTCAGATTTGAATGATATTTCTATTGTTAGTAAATCCCTGACGTATTTCCTGAAGAATCTCTTGGCCTACGTGTGATATTGAATTTTGTATCATTTTTGAATCTGGTACAAAACTCACTTCTAAAATCTCATATCGAATGGCTCCTATTTAACTTCAGGAGTTAAAAACCCAACTGTAGAAGTTTGTACCCGAGCCTCTATCTGGTGACTTCCTTTGTGGAATGCACTGAAGCCAGACTCTCCATAGGGGATACCATATTCGTGTGGTAGTAAACTGATAGGTGTCATTGTGACGTGCTATCCAAGATTGGGATATGAGTCACAGTTGAGAGCAACCTAAGTCAGTAATCGAAATACGTAGCTTTCTAGTTATTATCGGAGATTCGTAAAAGGATTTTCTCGAATTGCTACTCCATTAACTCAGCTGACTCGAAAAGATACAAACTTCGAATGGACCGAGGAATGCGAGAAGAGCTTCCAAGAATTCAACATGCGACACCGACGTTGGCTCGAGCTGTTGAAAGATTTTGATCACACCATCCAATACTATCCTAGAAAAGTAAACGTGGTAGCTGACGCATTGATCGTATGCGAGTACGAGTGCGATA
Source organism: Panax notoginseng (assembly GCA_016801055.1). Classification (NCBI taxonomy): domain Eukaryota; kingdom Viridiplantae; phylum Streptophyta; class Magnoliopsida; order Apiales; family Araliaceae; genus Panax; species Panax notoginseng. The sequence continues at coordinate 17,211,730 of CM029019.1, read as the reverse complement.
TTGTTGAACACAAAGACCTATTTTGTATAATTTATAAACGATAGAGATAGAGTTAATGACTCTAGGGACCCACGTGATGATATACGAGTAAAATCGACTTTAATTGATAACGTTAAAGCCACTCAAGCTACAGACCTGGAGCTGATGAATATAAAGAAGAAGGTACAAGAATGTGTTATTCTAGAAGTAAGAGTCGATGAAGAGAAGAAAGCTCAAGCCTTCAATTTATTTGAAATCCTCGATCGAGTAGGAACTGTGGCCTATAGACTCGCCTTAACGCTAAGTATGTCACGTGTTCATAACGTTATTCACGTATCGATGTTACGTAAATATGTGAACGACCCGAACCACGTTATTGAGTTAGAACCGAACGAGATAGCCGAAGACTTAACGTACGAAGAGGTACCTGTCAAGATCTTGGATAGGAAGGAGCATGTCCTACGCACGAAGGTATTACCACAAGTTAAAGTTTTGTGGACAAACCATGCTATTGAGGAAATGACCTGGGAGTTGGAAACGGAAATGAAAGCGAGGTATCCTCATCTTTTCGAAACACCAGGTACATATGTCAATTTCGAGGACGAAATTTCATAAGGAGGAGAGGTTGTAAGACCCCAAATTATTAATAAATGAAATTTAATTTCCTCTATTTATTATTTTGAAATAGTAAGGGTTGATTTGATTAATGTGGTTAGTTATGGGTGAAATGCGTAAATATTTTAAATAAGCAAGTGGTTATAAAATATTCATTGTTGTCGGGGAATATTCGCTTGGTCGTGGAATATTCTTACTGTCGGAGAATATTCGTACGACGGCGCAGTCTTTTGTGGGCCCCATAACGGAAAGCGATTGGATGAAGAAAACGACAAAAATAAGTTGTTTATAAATAACGGCGTAGTTGTTACCGTTAATACTGTTGGAATACCCGATGGTTAAATCACAGTAATACGCGTTGTTGCACAGTAGCACACGATATTGCACCAATTATTGATTCTTACGTAAGAAGGCACTACTCAATAATTGTTACAGTAATTACTGTTCAATATTGTATTTTATTGATTCAATAATTGCTGCGTTGATATTTTATATTACTGTTGTTTTAATAATTGTCACTACGCAGTATTTTCTATTATCGGAACAATAATTCATATTATCTGAATAATATTATTAGATAACATTATTGGCAATGTCTAGAAAGTTCTGTCTAAGGAGAGGTTTGGTCATCTAATTGCGCGCCAGTAAGGAGAGATCCTTATTGGAAAGCCCCCTCTTTCCTGGGAACGGCCTGGCTGCCAGTACTGTGATTCTGTAATATTATTTGTGTATAATTAATTATTGATTTATATGATGAGGAAAATATTAATTTTATGTGGATATAGATGGAGAAAATTTTTAATGTGACAATTGTTAAAAATTAATATTTTATTTTTTTCTGATAAAATAATTCATTTAAATATATTATTTTAATAATATATTGATGGTGATATTTTTACAATGAATGTGGGATATATGAGTATATGAGGAGGAAGAGTATTTTTGTGGTATTAAATGATTAACACATGTTTTGTGTGTTGGTGGACACAATTCTTGACCGAAAATTTATTATTGACTGTAAAATCGTCCGTTTGTGGATTTCGGTCAATTTCTGTCTGGAATTTGGAAAAACTTTCTTCTGAAAAGTTGTAGAGAATTGAATTTCTTATAAAAACTCGCGAGATTCAAATTTTCTGATAAAAGGGCTATTTATTATGAATTATTGAAGTTCCGAAATAATTGATTTTTGGAAGTTTTAATTATTTTTATTAAGAAAAACGTTTTTGACATTTGAGTGGCACATATTAATGGTGTAAATCAGTTGATGTGGTGTGCTAAGGAAATTAAAAAAATTATATTATTAATTTATTAAATTTTCTGTTTTGGTGTTCTAAGCATTTTCCTATAAATAGGGTGCTTAGGTTAGAATTAAAAATCACACCAGAAACACAAGTTTCTCTCTATTTCTCTCTCTATATCGAGCGTATTCTTGTGAGTATTTGATACTTTGAGTGTTGCTATACGGTGCAAGTTTCCTTCAGCACTATATCTAGTATTCCAGTCAGAAGTACCGTATTTCTGAGGTAAGGGATGTTATTTCTTTTTAAATGATATTATTTTCTTCAATATCATTTTGCCGAAGTATTGATCTGAACTTTTTATCAAATTTGGAACTTTTCATGTCGGGGTTACTATTCATGAGTTACTATTCATGAGTTACTATTCACGAGTTACTATTCACGAGTTACTATTTACCGAAAAATAAAATTTTCTTCTTTTCGTCCAAAATATCTATTCTGGATACTAGCTTTGATTGTATCCATGTTTTGATCATTCTTGAATTTTACTCCACTATGATTATTTATGAGGTATTTTTGGACATGGAATAGCTGAAATACGAATCCTTAATATTTATTATTTTGTTTCACTGGATTCGTTTCCTTAAAAATATTTTTCATCATCCTCAGTCCTAAATGATGATGTTACTGAATATCTTTGGCCTGTAGTGCAAAGATTGATGATTTTATGATGAATATCTTTGGCCCGTAGTGCAAAGATGAGCAGGTGTTGAGGTGAACATGACCAAATGATGAATATCTTTGGCCTGTAGTGCAAAGATGAATAATTGATTCCAGATATATATTGATTGATGTTACAGGGATAAAATATCGACGATGAACTTTTAAATTCATATATAGAAGATAGTAGTTTGCATTCTCTACTTAACTCTTCTAATGGTTTGTTGTTTCCGCTGCAGTTGTTGATTTAAAACTTGTTGTCTATTGTATTCTATTAGATTTTTCCCTGTTGAAGACTAAGGATAATTTGTTGTATATTATCTTAGTCATAATATTCTTTACTGGGCTAGTTGAGCTCACCCTTTTCCTTGTTGTTCCATTTTCTTCTCAGGAGGCGAGAATGTAGCGAGTACTAGTCGGGGTGTGGAATGATGGTTCAAGACAGTTGTTTTAGTAGTCCTCACTATTTTGTAAAATAGTGTATCAATAAGTATAATGAGGACTTAATTGAGTATGAATACTGTCTAGATGACAATATTTGTATTTAAACTCACAGTATATGTGTTGTCGTATATTGCACGACAATTGTAATAATAAAGTTGTAGTTATTTTCTGTACCATGTATTTGGCGACTCAGAATGGGTTGGATGGATTGGACCTATTTTGGGGGCGTCACATCCTCAACTTGAAGGCTTCTGTGTACGACTTCCAGAAATCTTATGCAATTCAAGAGAAGTATAATGATACGATTCTGGCAGTCCTCCAAAATAAAGAAGTAAGATCTGAAAAACAGATCCAGGAGAATAGAGAGGACATTACTCAAACCCAAAGCCAACTAAACGAGCGTGTTCAAGGAGTTAATAGGCTATCTGCAGATATTCGAACCCTTGATGCTGACATAAAGGGGGAGAATAAGAAAGGAAAAAGAGATCAAGGAAGCCAAGGCAGAGGTAGAGGAGGTCATGCTCATGCAATTCAAGAAAGGGAAAGAAGTCAATTTCATGCTCAAACATCACGAAGCCCTCCTGCAAGACCATCACATCATCAGACTCAATGATCTGGTCAGCAGGCAATTGTAACAGCTATTCCTCTGAGTCATCAGGAGCCAACTCCTAGCTCACAAGACGTGACTACTGTACGCATAAGAATGCCAATTGGAGATCCTGCATTAATGCGCAGACATGAGGAGAATCCAGTTCTAAGTTTAAGCGAGCTGGAGGAGTTAGCAAGAAATAAGGAAGCTTAAAGGAAAAGAAGGGCTGAGGAGTATGCCAACCCACCCCCACGAAAGAAGCCAAGAAAATAGAGATAAGTTGAAATTTTAAATTTCTTATTGATGTAATGCTGAACTGTAATATCTTCTGATCATCAATAAATTCATGCTTATTCTCTAGAAATTTCAGCTGCTCACTAAAATACTAAGTCATGTTTAAATTTCCTGCAAATGCATCTAGTCACTAATAATCATGACAACAAATCTCCTTGGTTATGTCAACATCAAATAGGGGGAGATTGTTGGGAGAATGCATATTTTTATTTTATGTTTTATTGTATATGCTCATGATTATTTGTAAGGTCCTTAAATGAATATATGTACAAGGACTTAGTGATGGATCAAAATTGTTAGGTTGATCTAAGCTTTCAACGTGTATCATTCTGTTTAAAGAGTGTATAGATAGAAAGATCAAAACTGTTAGGTTGATCTTGAGATGTAATATATTAGTCTTAAAAAATCTTAGTGCATCCATCTGATCAACATTGCAGAAGTCAAGGCAGAAACGTAGAGCTTAATGGATCGTAGTGTGTGCCTGCCTTGAAAGGACTCTTCGAAAATCGTAGAATGGTTCCAACCTTTGCTGAGACAACTCCACGATCGTAGTGTGCTCTCGGAAACGTAGAGTCAACAACACGAGCAAGTAAAGATCGTAGTGTGCAAGGATTTAAGAGAAATCATAGTGCTCTCATATGAAAGCATCAGATCAAGCACCAAGGCAACAAGTCACTGTGATCTAAATCGTAGTGTATCATGATCTGAATCATAGAGCTTCATTCTGTCTTATGTCAGAAAACGTCGAGCCTCATGATTTATGTGAAGACTGATTCCAATATATGAGAAATGGATTCTAAACGTTGCAGTGCTCATCAGTCCCAAAGTATATGAAATATCCTTAGTATGCAACAAAGAAGCGTATTGAAGAAGCTAAGGATAGTACCATGGATAAGAGGGACAAAACACCTTTTCAGGTGTTAGGTGAAAAAGCAGTTTGCAGTGTCAGTGGGTCAGAATGCTGAATTCAGAAGATGTGCAGAAATGTCTCCATCACAGTACAGAAAATTCAGACGCATTTAATTCCACAACGGATAGATCCAACGGATAATTTTCAACATCAAATATATACAGATCAGACAGATGAGAGAGAACCAAGCAAGCATTAATCAAATAACGTGAACATCTCTCTCAAGCTCAACTCTACGATCTGAGATATTGTAAAACTTGCTCAGCTACTCAGTTCTTAACGAACCAGTGCTTACACAGCAACTGAGTAGCAACCTTCAAGAACGCAACAACAACTTCCAATCAACTGAAGAAGAGTACCAATTCTGCTAGACTTGAAGAGTTCGTAGTGAACTGTAAGAAAGCCAAGTCTGCTGGACCTGAAGAGTTCAAGAGTGAACTAGAGAAGTTCCTAGGCTGCTGGTCTAGAAGGAATCTGTGTGATTCAGAAGATTGTAAAAGACATCCTTAGTGGATATCCTATTCGTTGAGCAGAAGAGTGGACTAGGAGCTTTGAGTGCTCTAAACCACTTAAAAACAACTGTGTCGTTTACATTCATGCTATATCTGCTATAACTGCTATATCTGCTATAACTGCCGTACTCGCTCGTAACTCCATTGCTTGGTAAAGAAGATTAAAACAAATACTAATTCCGCTAAGTTTTAATCATTATCTAAGAACAAATTTAAAGAGAAAATATTTTTAAATATCTATTCAACCCCCCTTCTAGATAACTTGTGCCTACTAGGAACTAACAATTGGTATCAGAGCAGGTTCTATTTTACAGCTTACACGCTTTAGTAGATCCAAATGGCACTCGTACCAAGCGAATCCAGGATCGGGGGAGGCAGCAAACCACCAATGTGCAACAAGGATAAATTTGCTAACTGGAAAGTCAGGATGCAAGCTTACATGGACTCAATAGATGAAGATCTATTTGAGACTGTTCAGAATGGGCCCTACATACTAACAAAGCTTGCACCAACCACTGACGATCCAAACAGAGTTCAAATCAAAGTTAAAGAAGAATGGACAGACTCAGAGAAGAAAGCTGTCCAACTTGACAAAAAGGCTAAGAACATCCTGTTCCAATCCTTAGAGGACGATCTGTTTGACAATGTTTTAAACTACAAAATTGCCAAGGAAGTTTGGGAAGCACTGCTGATCATGCACGATGGAACTGAAGAAGTTAGAGAGAACAAACAGTCTCTTCTAACACAGCAGTACGAGATGTTTGGTCATATGCAAGGAAAAAATATAACTGCCACCTATGAAAGATTCAACATTCTGCCCAACTCTCTACGAGCATATAGAAAGATCTATCCTAACAAAGATCTGACCATAAATGTAAGACCCCGAATTTTATGAAATAAAAGTATTCAATTTTTCTTATAATTACAATTCAATAAATGGTTAAATTGATAAATATTAAAGTTAAGGGTGATATATGAATTTTTTTTTTCAAAATACACAAGTGGTTATAAAATATTCATTGTTGTCGGGGAATATTCGTTTGGTCGTGGAATATTCTTTCTGTCGGGGAATATTCGTACGACGGCGCAGCCATTTGTGGGCCCCATAACAGAATAACTGTCAGATGAAGAAAACGACAAAATTGAGTTTTTATAATTAACGGCGTAGTTGTTACCGTTAACACTGTTGGAATACTCGGTGGTTAAAATACAGTAATACGTGTTATTGCACAGTAGCACACGGTATTGCACAGTATTTTTGAAATTATTGATTCTTACATAAGAAGGCACTACTCAATAATTGTTACAGTAATTACTGTTCAATATTTTATTTTATTGATTCAATAATTGCTACGTTGAAATTTTATATTATTGTTGTTCAATAATTGTCACTGCATAGTATTTCCCATTATCAGATCAATAATTCATATTATTTGAATAATATTATTAGATAACATTATTGGCAATGTCTAGAAAGTTCTGTCTAAGGAGAGGTTTGGTCACCTAATTGCGCGCCAATAAGGATAAATCCTTATTGGAAAGCCCCCTCTTTCCTGGGAACGGCCTGGTTGTCACAAATGTGATTCTGTAATATTATCTGTGAATAATTAATTATTGATTCATATGATAAGGAAATATTTATTTTATGTGGATATAAATGAGGGATATATTTTTGTGGTTAAAAATAAAGGAGTTAATGTTGAGGTGTTTTATCTGTGTTTTTGTCGGAACGGAGGTATTGAAAATCAAATTAGGGTTTTTGAGATATTTTACGAGGGTTATAATTTTTAATCCGACCGTTGGATCGTGGTAATATTTGGATATGTTATACATATATAAGTTGAGTATATGTCCACAAATTTTGAACCGTTAAAAATGAACGTATGATTTGTTATGAATTTTACGAGATGACTGGTTCAGAAATTGTTGAATTTTCGGAGTTTATCATTTTGATGGAAAATTCTAGAATTGGTGGGCCCCACTCTTGGTTGGTGAAGAAATGTGCTGAGATTTTTATTCAAATGTGATGGGTGGGAATAGTAGCAGGTAAAGCCATCAGGTTGCAGGTTAAGTCTGCTTCGGCGTGCTAACATTTTCCTATAAATAGATGGCTAAGTTAGAATTGAAAATCACACCAGAAACATAAGCTTTCTCTCTTTCTCTCTCTATATTATGAAACATATTTTGTAAGTTTTTAGATACTTTGAGAGTAGATATTCAGTGCAAGGTTCCTTCGGCTTTACATTCCGGTCAGAAATACTGCTCTTTTGAGGTAAGGGATAGTAAGGGATTTTAAGGGTTGTTATGATTTTCAGTTTCGTAATTTTTCTGACCTTCAAAAATTTTTGAAAAATTTGAAATGATATTTTGATGAGTTTTCTTGATTGTGTCCAAAAATGGTGATTTTTGGATGTATAGATTGAGAGTTATGAATTTTATGAGAAAAGACTATTTTAAAAGTAACTGTTTATAACTCCTTGTGGTTAACTCCAAAATTGATGAAATTTTTATTGGAAGTATATCTATATAATATTAGTGTACTCTGTGAATTTTGGAATTTTTGGATAAAAGTACAATTTATGATAAATGTCTAAATATTCGGCGGTTTTGGCCATATGAAAAATAGTAAATGAGTTTTAAAAATACTGAGAAAAATATATGTTCAATATGGGACTATATTCTGCTAAATCCCAGAAAAGAAATATTTTTGGAACTGATTTGGTATTTTTCATGAAAATGGACTAGTTATGAGTAAATGAAGTAAATATGTTATGTGAAGTAAGAAAATTGGAAAAGAGGATTTTATGGCTTGAGAATCCTATATGAGGTATATACAGATTTTTAATGAGGGTTTTGGTTATTGGTAATGAAATTTTATGAGTTTGGCATTTTAGGATGATTAAATGTATTATTTAGTAAAGTGTAAACAATTAAAATAAATTGTTTATAAATTTAAGAAATATTATTCTTTCAATATCATTATACCGAAATATTGGTATGGATTTTATTGTAGAATTTCTACCTTTTTGTGTCTGGTTTACTATTCACGAGTTACTATTTATGAGTTACTATTATATATGACATTTTTTATAACCCTGATGTTGAATTTCTCTTTCACTTGAGTGTAAAGATGGGTAAATTATTGGTATGATCATGACTGAGGAATATCTTTGGCCAGTAGTGTAAAGATGAATTGTTGACTGGTATGATCATGACCATTGAATTTATAATTGAATATCTTTAGCTTAAGTGCAAAGGTGAATTGATCAACATGGTTATAATTATTGTTTATATAATTCTGAATTGATTATATATTTCTTTGAGATATTAATATATTTGGCCTGTTGTGCAAATATGAACTGTTGATGAATATCTTTGGCCTGTAGTGCAAAGATGAATTGTTGAGGAATATCTTTGGCCCGTAGTGCAAAGATGACCTGTTGATGAATATCTTTGGCCTGTAGTGCAAAGATGGTCTATTGATGAATATCTTTGGCCCGTAGTGCAAAGATGAATTTATCAGTATGATTATGAACAGGAAATGTGATTTGGTATAACCATGATCTTTGATGTTTCAGGTAAAGACAGGTGATGAAAATATCCTTCGTCCTGGGTGCGAAGAAAAATTTAGAATCACAATTGTGATTATGAGTTATTCATATAATTGTGAAATGGAACTGTTGATTAATATTACAGGGATAAAACATTATTGGTGGACTTTTAATGTGGAGAAGATAATATACTTTATGGTCTATTTTACTCTTCTAATGGTTTGCTCGTTCCGCTGCAACTATGGTTGAAAATTTTTATCATCTACCATATGTTCTAAATCTCTGATTTAATTCTGTTGAAGGCTATTGATAATTTATTTATCTTTAGTCATGATATTCTTTTCTGGGCTAGTTGTGCTCACCCTTCTATTTCACAATTCCTTTCAGGTAATAAGAGTGTAGCTGGGTCGAGCGGGGGTAACAGGGGAATAGAACGGTGGTCATCATTTAGTAGTTATATTTGGCGAATCATCTAGGGTGAAGCGAACCCAACGTTGGAAGGGTGTTTTGCCACTGTCATACAAGATGTCTAATGACATACAACCTCGTGTCATCATAAGACAGGGTTGTGCACATCCACTTACTGAGTATATCTATGAGCACTACCTATATAATCTTGGTGTTTGTTTGAAGTATAATTCTCAATTAGAGACAGTGGAGATAATGATAAGTCAAGAGAAGACTCACCATTGGGAAGAATATGATAGTAATCTTCTTATTTTTCTTTGCGGTCTATTGGGTCAACCAAGGATAATTCTGTGGCCATATGATACCTATCACAATCTAGAAGCATGGCCTCCCATGTACGAAGGTTTCCTTGAGTACTTCCCAAAGATTCTAATTTCTAAAACACTTTTTGACTATACCTTTATGTAAGGTGTCATTGTGAGGTGTTGTCCACGGTTGGGACATGAGTCACATTTGGTATATATTTGTATCCAAACTCACAGCATATGTGTTGTTGTATTTTGCACGACATTTGTTGTAATAAAGTTGTAGTTATTTTCTGTACCATGTATTTGGCGACTCAGAATAGGTTGGATGGAATGGACCTATTTTGGGGTTGTCAAAGTTGGTATCAGAGCCATAAGTAAAGAGCCCCGAGCCTCTATCTAGTGACATCCTGTTGATGGGAAATGCACCGAAGCCAGACTCTCCGTAGGGGACGCCGTTCTGCGGTGGCAAGCTTATAGGTACCCTTGTGAGGTGCTGACACATGATGGTGTCAAATGTCACAATTGGTATCAGAGCTTAGGGATATGATCTCTGGCGGAGATCGGGAAGTACAACTAGGAGGGGAGAGATGAGTAAATCCTTCACTAGTGTGTCCTACCTAAGCTTATTTGTTGGTCAGTCATAATATCTGGATATTATGTGATATGTTAATTTGTTCAATTAACCTTTGTTTTGAAGCTGTATTTAGAATGATATCTGAAATACAGGAGATGAGCAATGGAAAAATCATGAGGACAGGGAAGATGAAATATAAAATGAAAGTAAGGTATTCTCAACTCTTCGAAATAGCAGGTATGTAAATTTCGGGGACGAAATTTCATAAGGAGGGGAGATTGTAAGACCCCGAATTTTATGAAATAAAAGTATTCAATTTTTCTTATAATTACAATTTAATAAATGGTTAAATTGATAAATATTAAAGTTAAGGGTGATATATGAATATTTTTTTTCAAAATACACAAGTGGTTATAAAATATTCATTGTTGTCGGGGAATATTCGTTTGGTCGTGAAATATTCTTTCTGTCGGGGAATATTCGTACGACGGCGCAGCCATTTGTGGGCCCCATAACAGAATAACCGTCGGATGAAGAAAACGACAAAATTGAGTTTTTATAATTAACGGCGTAGTTGTTACCGTTAACACTGTTGGAATACCCGATGGTTAAAATACAGTAATACGCGTTATTGCACAGTAGTACACAGTATTGCACAGTATTTTTGAAATTATTGATTCTTACATAAGAAGGCACTACTCAATAATTGTTACAGTAATTACTGTTCAATATTTTATTTTATTGATTCAATAATTGCTACGTTGAAATTTTATATTATTGTTGTTCAATAATTGTCACTGCATAGTATTTTCCATTATCAGATCAATAATTCATATTATTTGAATAATATTATTAGATAACATTATTGGCAATGTCTAGAAAGTTCTGTCTAAGGAGAGGTTTGGTCACCTAATTGCGCGCCAATAAGGATAAATCCTTATTGGAAAGCCCCCTCTTTCCTGGGAACGGCCTGATTGTCATAAATGTGATTCTGTAATATTATCTGTGAATAATTAATTATTGATTCATATGATAAGGAAATATTTATTTTATGTAGATATAAATGAGGGATATATTTTTGTGGTTAAAAATGAAGGAGTTAATGTTGAGGTGTTTTATCTGTATTTTTGTCGGAACGGAGGTATTGAAAATCAAATTAGAGTTTTTGAGATATTTTACGAGGGTTATAATTTTTAATCCGACCGTTGGATCGTGGTAATATTTGGATATGTTATACATATATAAGTTGAGTATATGTCCACAAATTTTGAACCGTTAAAAATGAACGTATGATTTGTTATGAATTTTACGAGATGACTGGTTCAGAAATTGTTGAATTTTCGGAGTTTATCATTTTGATGGAAAATTCTAGAATTGGTGGGCCCCACTCTTGGTTGATGAAGAAATGTGCTGAGATTTTTATTCAAATATGGTGGGTGGGAATATTAGCAGGTAAAGCCATCAGGTTGCAGGTTAAGTCTGCTTCGGCGTGCTAACATTTTTCTATAAATAGAGAGCTAAGTTAGAATTAAAAATCACACCAGAAACATAAGCTTTCTCTCTTTCTCTCTCTATATTATGAAACATATTTTGTGAGTTTTTAGATACTTTGAGAGTTGATATTCAGTGCAAGGTTCCTTCGGCTTTACATTCCGGTCAGAAATACTACTCTTTTGAGGTAAGGGATAGTAAGAGATTTTAAGGGTTGTTATGATTTTCAGTTTCGTAATTTTTCTGACCTTCAAAAATTCTGGAAAAATTTAAAATGATATTTTGATGAGTTTTCTTGATTGTGTCCAAAAATGGTGATTTTTGGATGTATAGATTGAGAGTTATGAATTTTATGAGAAAAGACTATTTTAAAAGTAACTACTTATAACTCCTTGTGGTTAACTCCAAAATTGATGAAATTTTTATTGGAAGTATATCTATATAATATTAGTGTACTCTGTGAATTTTGGAATTTTTGGATAAAAATACAATTTATGATAAATGTCTAAATATTCGACGGTTTTGGCCATATGAAAAATAGTAAATGAGTTTTAAAAATACTGAGAAAAATATATGTTCAATATGGGACTATATTCTGCTAAACCCCAGAAAAGAAATATTTTTAGAACTGATTTGGTATTTTTCATGAAAATAGACTAGTTATGAGTAAATGAATTAAATATGTTATGTGAAGTAAGAAAATTAGAAAAGAGGATTTTATGGCTTGAGAATCCTATATGAGGTATATGCAGATTTTTAATGAGGGTTTTGGTTATTGGTAATAAAATTTTATGAGTTTGGCATTTTAGGATGATTAAATGCATTATTTAGTAAAGTGTAAACAATTAAAATAAATTGTTTATAAATTTAAGAAATATTATTCTTTCAATATCATTATACCGAAATATTGGTATGGATTTTATTGTGGAATTTTTACCTTTTTGTGTCTGGTTTACTATTCACGAGTTACTATTCACGAGTTACTATTTATGAGTTACTATTATATATGACATTTTTTATAACCCTGATGTTGAATTTCTCTTTCACTTGAGTGTAAAGATGGGTAGATTATTGGTATGATCATGACTGAGGAATATCTTTGGCCAGTAGTGCAAAGATGAATTGTTGACTGGTATAATCATGACCATTGAATTTATAATTGAATATCTTTAGCTTAAGTGCAAAGGTGAATTGATCAACATGGTTATAATTATTGTTTATATAATTCTGAATTGATTATATATTTCTTTGAGATATTAATATATTTGGCCTGTTGTGCAAATATGAACTGTTGAGGAATATCTTTGGCCTGTAGTGCAAAGATGAATTGTTGAGGAATATCTTTGGCCCATAGTGTAAAGATGACCTGTTGATGAATATCTTTGGCCTGTAGTGCAAAGATGGTCTATTGATGAATATCTTTGGCCCGTAGTGCAAAGATGAATTTATCAGTATGATTATGAACAGGAAATGTGATTTGGTATAACCATGATCTTTGATGTTTCAGGTAAAGACAGGTGATGAAAATATCCTTCGTCCTGGGTGCGAAGAAAAATTTAGAATCACAATTATGATTATGAGTTATTCATATAATTGTGAAATGGAACTGTTGATTAATATTACAGGGGTAAAACATTATTGGTGGACTTTTAATGTGGAGAAGATAATAGACTTTATGGTCTATTTTACTCTTCTAATGGTTTGCTCGTTCCGGTGCAACTATGGTTAAAAATTTTTATCATCTACCATATGTTCTAAATCTCTGATTTAACTCTGTTGAAGGCTATTGATAATTTATTTATCTTTAGTCATGATATTCTTTTCTGGACTAGTTGTGCTCACCCTTCTATTTCATAATTTCTTTCAGGTAATGAGAGTGTGAGACCCCAGATTTTATGAATAAATATTTAATTTTTTTCGAAATAATTTTTTTTATATTATGGTGTGGATTTGATATAATAGTTATGGTTAGTATTTATAAATTTTGCAAAGTATGCAAGTTGTCATATTATATTCGATTGGTCGGGGAATATTCTTTTTGTCGGGGAATATCCATACGACGGTACAATCATTGGTGGACCCCACAACGGAATTATTATCTGATTGAGAAAACGACAAAAATACTTTATGAAAACAACGACGGAAGTATTACCGTTGATACTGTTGAACTACTCGGTAGTAAAAGTACAGTAATACGCGTTGTTGCATAGTAGCACACGGTATTGATTATTGATATTTATGTGAGAAGTCGCTCAGTTTGATTCAATTATTGTTGATTAATAATATGAGTTATTATAACGATAATGACGTTTTGTTTTATTCGTATTATTAACGTAATAAAACAGAAACATCTTTTTATATAAAACAGAATACTTTATTAAAGTTATTTTATAAATAGAATATATTATATTTTATTATGCATAGTGTTGCATAGTGTTTTGCATAGTGTTGCATAGTATTTGCATAGTAAAAATCTTTTTATATAAATAGAATATATTATATTTTATTTAAAAGATTTTTTTTAAATATGGACCGTCAGATTAAAGTAAATCAATCTGGTCCGTTCATGGATTAGTTACTATGCATTCTATTTTTCTATAAATAGAAGCTCATTCCTTCATTATTTTCTTACGAATTCACTGAACTCTAGAGAGAGAAACTATAGAGAGAGACTATATAGAGATAGAAGAAAAGTTTTCTGCTACTTCACTACTCTTATATCCAGTTCTTTTACGGTAAGGAGTGTTATTCTTTCTTATTCATGAAGAGAACTGTTGTTATTCCATTTCTTATTATTCTATTGGAATAACCTGTATACGCGGTCTACCCTATACTTGGTGACATTCTTCTATTATTCTGTTGGAACTTCCTGTCTGTGTGTTTTACACCGGACCTGATTCCGTTTTTATTATTATTCTGTTGGAACATCTTGTCTGTGTGTTTTACACCGAACCTGGTTCCGTTTATATTATTATTCTGTTGGAACATCCTGTCTGTGTGTTTTACACCGGACCTGGTTCCGTTTTTATTATTATTTTGTTGGAACATCATGTCTGTGTATTTTACACCGGACCTGGTTCTATTATTTATTATTCTGTCGGAATATCATGTCTGTGCATTTACGCCGGACCTGGTTCCATTATTTATTTATTCTATTGGAATAACCTGTCTGTGCGGTCTATCGCATGCCGGGTGATTTCTTTTGTTATTCCATTCTTTATTATACTCAGTTGGTTAAGTTTTGACTTCTATACTCCATGAAATTAGTGGAATATCCTTGATAATTGCGGTTCATCCAGTATCTTTTCATGAAAATATTCTTCTAAGCATTCTTGAATTTTACTCCACAAAGCAGTATCATGTTGACAATTTGGACGTTGTTAATTCTTGGATAAATTAATTCTTGAACTTGTTTTATTGAATTCTTATATCATTGTCATCATCCTCATGTTTATAAAATGTTGAAAGTCATCTGTGGCCTGTAGTGCATAGATGGACTTGGTATGATTATGACCAGGGATTATTCGGTATAATCATGACCGTAATGTTACAAATGATGTGGTAAAAGTTCTCATTGGCCCGTAGTGCATTGATGGACAGTTGTTGGCATAATCATGACCATTGATGAATACACAAATATCCTTGGCCCGTAGTGCATGGAATTTGTGGTCGTGACCCTAACGAATATCCTTGGCCGTAGTGCAGGGATGATGTGAATTATTTATTAAGCTGAGTCTCAGCGATAAAAGTGATGAAAAACTTTTTAAATCATAAAAGATAGTAGAGTTTATTTTCTACTTGACTCTTTTAATGGATTGCTTGTTCCGCAGCAGTTAAACTTGATGTCTATTATATTTTATCAGTTTAACATTGTTGAAGACTAATGATAATTTATTCTGCATTATCTTAGTCATAATATTTCTTACTGGGCTAGTTGAGCTCACCCTTTCTTTCACTGTTCTCTTCAGGAAATGAGAACGTAGCTGGGGCAAGTCGGGGAACGGAGTGATGGTCCGAATGATAGTATTAGTTAGTAGTCCTCACTATTCTATGTAATAGTATATTAATAAATGTAATGAGGACTCCTTTTGAGTATGAATACTCTCTAGAAGATAATATTTGTATTCAAACTCACAGTTTATGTTTTGTCGTATTGTACACGACAGTTGTATTAGTAAGTTGTATTTGATTTCTGTACCATGTATCTGGCGACCCAAGATGGGTGATGTATACCAAATTTTGGGGGCGTCACAAAGAGTGTAGCTGGGTCGAGCGGGGGTAACAGGGAAATAGAACGGTGGTCATCATTTAGTAGTTATATTTGGTGAATCATCTAGGGTTTAGCGAACCCAACGTTGGAAGGGTGTTTTGTCACTGTCATACAAGATGTCTAATGACATACAACCTCGTGTCATCATAAGACAGGGTTGTGCACATCCACTTGCTGAGTATATCTACGAGCACTACCTATATAATCTTGGTGTTTGTTTGAAGTATAATTCTCAATTAGAGACAGTGGAGATAATGATAAGTCAAGAGAAGACTCACCATTGGGAAGAATATGATAGTAATCTTCTTAGTTTTCTTTGGGGTCTATTGGGTCAACCAAGGATAATTCTGTGGCCATATGATATCTATCACAATCTAGAAGCATGGCCTCCCATGTACGAAGGTTTCCTTGAGTACTTCCCAAAGATTCTAATTTCTAAAACACTTTTTGACTATACCTTTATGTAAGGTGTCATTGTGAGGTGCTGTCCACGGTTGGGACATGAGTCACATTTGGTATATATTTGTATCCAAACTCACAGCATATGTGTTGTTGTATTTTGCACGACATTTGTTGTAATAAAGTTGTAGTTGTTTTCTGTACCATGTATTTGGCGACTCAGAATAGGTTGGATGGAATGGACCTATTTTGGGGTTGTCACAATAAAGTTCATGAGAGCCCTACCGAGCAAGTGGGATACCAAGTGTAAGACCCCAAATTATTAATAAATGAAATTTAATTTCCTCTATTTATTATTTTGAAATAGTAAGGGTTGATTTGATTAATGTGGTTAGTTATGGGTGAAATGCGCAAATATTTTAAATAAGCAAGTGGTTATAAAATATTCATTGTTGTCGGGGAATATTCGCTTGGTCGTGGAATATTCTTACTGTTGGAGAATATTCGTACAACGGCGCAGTCTTTTGTGGGCCCCATAACGGAAAGCGATTGGATGAAGAAAACGACAAAAATAAGTTGTTTATAAATAACGGCATAGTTGTTACCGTTAATACTGTTGGAATACCCGGTGGTTAAATCACAGTAATACGCGTTGTTGCACAGCAGCACACGATATTGTACCAATTATTGATTCTTACGTAAGAAGGCACTACTCAATAATTGTTACAGTAATTACTGTTCAATATTGTATTTTATTGATTCAATAATTGCTGCGTTGATATTTTATATTACTGTTGTTTTAATAATTGTCACTACACAATATTTTCTATTATCGGAACATTAATTCATATTATCTGAATAATTTTATTAGATAACATTATTGGCAATGTCTAGAAAGTTCTGTCTAAGGAGAGGTTTGGTCATCTAATTGCGGCAGTAAGGAGAGATCCTTATTGGAAAGCCCCCTCTTTCTTGGGAACGGCCTGGCTGCCAGTACTGTGATTCTGTAATATTATTTGTGTATAATTAATTATTAATTTATATGATGAGAAAAATATTGATTTTATGTGGAT
The DNA here is from genome assembly GCA_016801055.1 of Panax notoginseng. NCBI lineage: Eukaryota > Viridiplantae > Streptophyta > Magnoliopsida > Apiales > Araliaceae > Panax > Panax notoginseng. Next base: position 17,194,355 of record CM029019.1, on the reverse strand, counting down.
ATAGATGGAGAAAATTTTTAATGTGACAATTGTTGAAAATTAATATTTTATTTTTTTCTGATAAAATAATTCATTTAAATATATTATTTTAATAATATATTGTTGGTGATATTTTTACAATGAATGTGGGATATATGAGTATATGAGGAGGAAGAGTATTTTTGTGGTATTAAATGATTAACACATGTTTTGTGTGTTGGTGGACACAATTCTTGACCGAAAATTTATTATTGACTGTAAAATCGTCCGTTTATGGATTTCGGTCAATTTCTGTTTAGAATTTGGAAAAACTTTCTTCTGCAAAGTTGTAGAGAATTGAATTTCCTATAAAAACTTGCGAGATTCGAATTTTCTGATAAAAGGGCTATTTATTATGAATTATTGAAGTTCTGAAGTTCTGAAATAATTGATTTTTGGAAGTTTTAATTATTTTTATTAAGAAAAACGTTTTTGACATTTGAGTGGCACATGTTAATGGTGTAAATCAGCTGATGTGGTGTGCTAAGGAAATTAAGAAAATTATATTATTAATTTATTAAATTTTCTGCTTTGGTGTTCTAAGCATTTTCCTATAAATAGGGTGCTTAGGTTAGAATTAAAAATCACACCAGAAACACAAGTTTCTCTCTATTTCTCTCTCTATATCGAGCGTATTCTTGTGAGTATTTGATACTTTGAGTGTTGCTATACGGTGCAAGTTTCCTTCAGCACTATATCTAGTATTCCAGTCAGAAGTACCGTATTTCTGAGGTAAGGGATGTTATTTCTTCTTAAATGATATTATTTTCTTCAATATCATTATGCCGAAGTATTGATCTAAACTTTTTATCAAATTTGGAACTTTTCATGTCGGGGTTACTATTCATGAGTTACTATTCACGAGTTACTATTCACGAGTTACTATTTACCGAAAAATAAAATTTTCTTCTTTTCGTCCAAAATATCTATTCTAGATACTAGCTTTGATTGTATCCATATTTTGATCATTCTTGAATTTTACTCCACTATGATTATTTATGAGGTATTTTTGGACATGGAATAGCTGAAATACGAATCCTTAATATTTATTATTTTGTTTCACTGGATTCGTTTCCTTAAAAATATTTTTCATCATCCTCAGTCCTAAATGATGATGTTACTGAATATCTTTGGCCTGTAGTGCAAAGATTGATGATTTTATGATGAATATCTATGGCCCGTAGTGCAAAGATGAGCAGGTGTTGAGGTGAGCATGACCAAATGATGAATATCTTTGGCCTGTAGTGCAAAGATGAATATTTGATTCCAGATATATATTGATTGATGTTACAGGGATAAAATATCGACGATGAACTTTTAAATTCATATATAGAAGATAGTAGTTTGCATTCTCTACTTAACTCTTCTAATGGTTTGTTGTTTCCGCTGCAGTTGTTGATTTAAAACTTGTTGTCTATTGTATTCTATTAGATTTTTCCCTGTTGAAGACTAAGGATAATTTGTTGTATATTATCTTAGTCATAATATTTTTTACTGGGCTAGTTGAGCTCACCCTTTTCCTTGTTGTTCCATTTTCTTCTCAGGAGGCGAGAATGTAGCGAGTACTAGTCGGGGTGTGGAATGATGGTTCAAGACAGTTGTTTTAGTAGTCCTCACTATTTTGTAAAATAGTGTATCAATAAGTATAATGAGGACTTAATTGAGTATGAATACTGTCTAGATGACAATATTTGTATTTAAACTCACAGTATATGTGTTGTCGTATTTTGCACGACAATTGTAATAATAAAGTTGTAGTTATTTTCTGTACCATGTATTTGGCGACTCAGAATGGGTTGGATGGATTGGACCTATTTTGGGGGCGTCACAGTTGGTATCAGAGCTTAGGGATATGATCTCTGGCGGAGATCGGGGAATAGAACTAGGAGAGGAGAGACGAGTAAATCCTTCGCTAGTGTGTCCTACCTAAGCTTATTTGTTGGTCGGTCATAATATAGGGATATTATGTGATTTGTTAATTTGTTAAATTAACCCTTGTTTATGGCAGTATTTGAGAATGTCGATTGAGAATGTTAACAGTGGAGTAAATGAGACCGTGAAGACACCTTTGCTCACCAACGAGGAGAACGTGCAACAGGCTGGCAATGTTCCTCCTGTAAACAACACCACTGAGCAGACGATGAACGACGGGATGTTTAGGAGTTTTTTTCAGTTCATGCAAAACCAGACGAGGGAGACTCGTGTACAAAATACGGGTGGAAATGATAGCAATGCGCGGCTTGTCACAGCCAAGCAGTTCAAAGAGTTGGGACCACCAGAATTCTGGGGAAAGCCGGATCCGATTAAGGCGGAGACGTGGGTCAAGCAAATTACCAAGATATTCGATGTCTTAGGATGCACGGAGGAACAGAAGGTTCCATTCGCTACCTTTATGTTCCGTGGCGAGGCAGACAGTAGTGGGAGTCTGTGAAGCGTACCCATCCAGCCGCACTCAACATGTCTTGGGAGACATTTCATAAACTATTCAATGACAAGTACTTTCCTGAAAGTATTCGTCATATGAAGGAGGTAGAGTTTATTAGACTGGAGCAGAATAACATGACGGTGTCCCAATACGAGGCGAAATTTGCAGAGTTGTCCAGGTTTGCACCTCATTTGGTAGAGAATGAGGAACGTATGACGCGGATGTTTCTGAGAGGTTTGAAACCCGGCATACGTCAATATCTCATTTCTCATAAATTTTCTCTCTATTCAGATGTTGTCAACAGGGCTCAATTATTAGAGCGAGATAGCGAGTATGGTCAATCGAGGGACCACAACCAGGATTATACCGGTGACAGCAGTCATCAGAACAACGATAACCAGTGAAGAAAGAAAAATACGGACAAGAGCGGCAACCACTCTGGTGGTAATCGTGACCATGAGAATAGAAGAAGCGAGTCGGGAGGAGATTTTAAAAATAGGAGATTCAACAATGACAATACGAAGACGTCAGCACCAACAGCAACTGGTTCCAAGGGAGGAGAACGACCACCGGTCATATGCTATAAGTGCCGAAAAGAAGGACATATCAGCCCAAACTGCCCCCAACAGTTTAAGGTATGTTATAACTGTGGAAAGGAAGGACATATCGCTCGAGATTGTACTGTAGCGAAACCAAGTTCAACGGGGGTGGTGACTCAAAAAGTTGTCCCAGAAAAGTCAAAGTCAACGGTTCCTGGAAGAGCGTTTTTCGTGACTGGTCAGAATGCGAGGAACCCGAACGAAGTTAGCACGGGTTAGTTAATTATAAATTTTTGCGAAGTATATACCTTATTAGATACCGGTTCTACCCATTCATTTATTTCTCCTGCTTGTGCTCAACGTTTAAACTTGACTCCGGAGAAATTAGACTTTGACTTATCTGTTGAAACTCCATTAGGGGAAACTTTCATCACATCCACTGTTTATAAATCTTGTTTGATCCAAGTTAGCACCATCACATTACCTGTTGACCTTATCTCTTTAAAGATACTTGCTTTTGATGTGATTTTAGAAATTGATTGGTTAACTACTCATCATGCCAAAATTGATTGCTTTCGTAAGGTTGTTAGTCTTCATATTCCTAAGCAACCTGTTATTCAAATTCAAGCAACCAAACCATTGAAGTCAAACTCTTTCATATCAAGCCGTAAAGTCATTCGTTTATTGAAAAACGGATGTCAAGCTTTCTTAGCTATGTTATGGACTTGAACAAAATACGCCAGATTTGAATGATATTTCTATTGTTAGTAAATCCCTGACGTATTTCCTGAAGAATCTCTTGGCCTACGTGTGATATTGAATTTTGTATCATTTTTGAATCTGGTACAAAACTCACTTCTAAAATCTCATATCGAATGGCTCCTATTTAACTTCAGGAGTTAAAAACCCAACTGTAGAAGTTTGTACCCGAGCCTCTATCTGGTGACTTCCTTTGTGGAATGCACTGAAGCCAGACTCTCCGTAGGGGATACCATATTCGTGTGGTAGTAAACTGATAGGTGTCATTGTGACGTGCTATCCAAGATTGGGATATGAGTCACAGTTGAGAGCAACCTAAGTCAGTAATCGAAATACGTAGCTTTCTAGTTATTATCGGAGATTCGTAAAAGGATTTTCTCGAATCGCTACTCCATTAACTCAGCTGACTCGAAAAGATACAAACTTCGAATGGACCGAGGAATGCGAGAAGAGCTTCCAAGAATTCAACATGCGACACCGACGTTGGCTCGAGCTGTTGAAAGATTTCGATCACACCATCCAATACTATCCTAGAAAAGTAAACGTGGTAGCTGACGCATTGATCGTATGCGAGTACGAGTGCGATATTGTTGAACACAAAGACCTATTTTGTATAATTTATAAATGATAGAGATAGAGTTAATGACTCTAGGGACCCACGTGATGATATACGAGTAAAATCGACTTTAATCGATAACGTTAAAGCCACTCAAGCTACAGACCTGGAGCTGATGAATATAAAGAAGAAGGTGCAAGAATGTGTTATTCTAGAAGTAAGAGTCGATGAAGAGAAGAAAGCTCAAGCCTTCAATTTATTTGAAATCCTCGATCGAGTAGGAACTGTGGCCTATAGACTCGCCTTAACGCTAAGTATGTCACGTGTTCATAACGTTATTCACGTATCGATGTTACGTAAATATGTGAACGACCCGAACCACGTTATTGAGTTAGAACCGAACGAGATAGCCGAAGACTTAACGTACGAAGAGGTACCTGTCAAGATCTTGGATAGGAAGGAGCATGTCCTACGCACGAAGGTATTACCACAAGTTAAAGTTTTGTGGACAAACCATGCTATTGAGGAAATGACCTGGGAGTTGGAAACGGAAATGAAAGCGAGGTATCCTCATCTTTTCGAAACACCAGGTACATATGTCAATTTCGAGGACGAAATTTCATAAGGAGGGGAGGTTGTAAGACCCCAAATTATTAATAAATGAAATTTAATTTCCTCTATTTATTATTTTGAAATAGTAAGGGTTGATTTGATTAATGTGGTTAGTTATGGGTGAAATGCGCAAATATTTTAAATAAGCAAGTGGTTATAAAATATTCATTGTTGTCGGGGAAATTCGCTTGGTCGTGGAATATTCTTACTGTCGGAGAATATTCGTACGACGGCGCAGTCTTTTGTGGGCCCCATAACGGAAAGCGATTGGATGAAGAAAACGACAAAAACAAGTTGTTTATAAATAACGGCGTAGTTGTTACCGTTAATACTGTTGGAATACCCGATGGTTAAATCACAGTAATACGCGTTGTTGCACAGTAGCACACGATATTGCACCAATTATTGATTCTTACGTAAGAAGGCACTACTCAATAATTGTTACAGTAATTACTGTTCAATATTATATTTTATTGATTCAATAATTGCTGCGTTGATATTTTATATTACTGTTGTTTTAATAATTGTCACTACGCAGTATTTTCTATTATCGGAACAATAATTCATATTATCTGAATAATATTATTAGATAACATTATTGGCAATGTCTAGAAAGTTCTGTCTAAGGAGAGGTTTGGTCATCTAATTGCGCGCCAGTAAGGAGAGATCCTTATTGGAAAGCCCCCTCTTTCCTGGGAACGGCCTGGCTGCCAGTACTGTGATTCTGTAATATTATTTGTGTATAATTAATTATTGATTTATATGATGAGAAAAATATTGATTTTATGTGGATATAGATGGAGAAAATTTTTAATGTGACAATTGTTGAAAATTAATATTTTATTTTTTTCTGATAAAATAATTTATTTAAATATATTATTTTAATAATATATTGATGGTGATATTTTTACAATGAATGTGGGATATATGAGTATATGAGAAGGAAGAGTATTTTTGTGGTATTAAATGATTAACACATGTTTTGTGTGTTGGTGGACACAATTCTTGACCGAAAATTTATTATTGACTGTAAAATCGTCTGTTTGTGGATTTCGGTCAATTTCTGTTTAGAATTTGGAAAAACTTTCTTCTGCAAAATTGTAGAGAATTGAATTTCTTATAAAAACTCGCGAGATTCGAATTTTCTGATAAAAGGGCTATTTATTATGAATTATTGAAGTTCTGAAGTTCCGAAATAATTGATTTTTGGAAGTTTTAATTATTTTTATTAAGAAAAACGTTTTTGACATTTGAGTGGCACATGTTAATGGTGTAAATTAGCTGATGTGGTGTGCTAAGGAAATTAAGAAAATTATATTATTAATTTATTAAATTTTCTGCTTTGGTGTTCTAAGCATTTTTCTATAAATAGGGTGCTTAGGTTAGAATTGAAAATCACACCAGAAACACAAGTTTCTCTCTATTTCTCTCTCTATATCGAGCGTATTCTTGTTAGTATTTGATACTTTGATTGTTGCTATACGGTGCAAGTTTCCTTCAGCACTATATCTAGTATTCCAGTCAGAAGTACCGTATTTCTGAGGTAAGGGATGTTATTTCTTCTTAAATGATATTATTTTCTTCAATATCATTATGTCGAAGTATTGATCTGAACTTTTTATCAAATTTGGAACTTTTCATGTCGGGGTTACTATTCATGAGTTACTATTCACGAGTTACTATTCACCGAAAAATAAAATTTTCTTCTTTTCGTCCAAAATATCTATTCTGGATACTAGCTTTGATTGTATCCATGTTTTGATCATTCTTGAATTTTACTCCACTATGATTATTTATGAGGTATTTTTGGACATGGAATAGCTGAAATACGAATCCTTAATATTTATTATTTTGTTTCACTGGATTCGTTTCCTTAAAAATATTTTTCATCATCCTCAGTCCTAAATGATGATGTTACTGAATATCTTTGGCCTGTAGTGCAAAGATTGATGATTTTATGATGAATATCTTTGGCCCGTAGTGCAAAGATGAGCAGGTGTTGAGGTGAACATGACCAAATGATGAATATCTTTGGCCTGTAGTGCAAAGATGAATATTTGATTCTAGATATATATTGATTGATGTTACATGGATAAAATATCGACGATGAACTTTTAAATTCATATATAGAAGATAGTAGTTTGCATTCTCTACTTAACTCTTCTAATGGTTTGTTGTTTCCGCTGCAGTTGTTGATTTAAAACTTGTTGTCTATTGTATTCTATTAGATTTTTCCCTGTTGAAGACTAAGGATAATTTGTTGTATATTATCTTAGTCATAATATTTTTTACTGGGCTAGTTGAGCTCACCCTTTTCCTTGTTGTTCCATTTTCTTCTCAAGAGGCGAGAATGTAGCGAGTACTAGTCGGGGTGTGGAATGATGGTTCAAGACAGTTGTTTTAGTAGTCCTCACTATTTTGTAAAATAGTGTATCAATAAGTATAATGAGGACTTAATTGAGTATGAATACTGTCTAGATGACAATATTTGTATTTAAACTCACAGTATATGTGTTGTCGTATTTTGCACGACAATTGTAATAATAAAGTTGTAGTTATTTTCTGTACCATGTATTTGGCGACTCAGAATGGGTTGGATGGATTGGACCTATTTTGGGGGCGTCACAGTTGGTATCAGAGCTTAGGGATATGATCTCTGGCGGAGATCGGGGAATAGAACTAGGAGAGGAGAGACGAGTAAATCCTTCGCTAGTGTGTCCTACCTAAGCTTATTTGTTGGTCGGTCATAATATAGGGATATTATGTGATTTGTTAATTTGTTAAATTAACCCTTGTTTATGGCAGTATTTGAGAATGTCGATTGAGAATGTTAACAGTGGAGTAAATGAGACCGTGAAGACACCTTTGCTCACCAACGAGGAGAACGTGCAACAGGCTGGCAATGTTCCTCCTGTAAACAACACCACTGAGCAGACGATGAACGACGGGATGTTTAGGAGTTTTTTTCAGTTCATGCAAAACCAGACGAGGGAGACTCGTGTACAAAATACGGGTGGAAATGATAGCAATGCGCGGCTTGTCACAGCCAAGCAGTTCAAAGAGTTGGGACCACCAGAATTCTGGGGAAAGCCGGATCCGATTAAGGCGGAGACGTGGGTCAAGCAAATTACCAAGATATTCGATGTCTTAGGATGCACGGAGGAACAGAAGGTTCCATTCGCTACCTTTATGTTCCGTGGCGAGGCAGACTACTGGTGGGAGTCTGTGAAGCGTACCCATCCAGCCGCACTCAACATGTCTTGGGAGACATTTCAGAAACTATTCAATGACAAGTACTTTCCTGAAAGTATTCGTCATATGAAGGAGGTAGAGTTTATTAGACTGGAGCAGAATAACATGACGGTGTCCCAATACGAGGCGAAATTTGCAGAGTTGTCCAGGTTTGCACCTCATTTGGTAGAGAATGAGGAACGTATGACGCGGATGTTTCTGAGAGGTTTGAAACCCGGCATACATCAATATCTCATTTCTCATAAATTTTCTCTCTATTCAGATGTTGTCAACATGGCTCAATTATTAGAGCGAGATAGCGAGAATGGTCAATCGAGGGACCACAACCAGGATTATACCGGTGACAGCAGTCATCAGAACAACGATAACCAGTGAAGAAAGAAAAATACGGACAAGAGCGGCAACCACTCTGGTGGTAATCGTGACCATGAGAATAGAAGAAGCGAGTCGGGAGGAGATTTTAAAAATAGGAGATTCAACAATGACAATACGAAGACGTCAGCACCAACAGCAACTGGTTCCAAGGGAGGAGAACGACCACCGGTCATATGCTATAAGTGCCGAAAAGAAGGACATATCAGCCCAAACTGCCCCCAACAGTTTAAGGTATGTTATAACTGTGGAAAGGAAGGACATATCGCTCGAGATTGTACTGTAGCGAAACCAAGTTCAACGGGGGTGGTGACTCAAAAAGTTGTCCCAGAAAAGTCAAAGTCAACGGTTCCTGGAAGAGCGTTTTTCGTGACTGGTCAGAATGCGAGGAACCCGAACGAAGTTAGCACGGGTTAGTTAATTATAAATTTTTGCGAAGTATATACCTTATTAGATACCGGTTCTACCCATTCATTTATTTCTCCTGCTTGTGCTCAACGTTTAAACTTGACTCCGGAGAAATTAGACTTTGACTTATCTGTTGAAACTCCATTAGGGGAAACTTTCATCACATCCACTGTTTATAAATCTTGTTTGATCCAAGTTAGCACCATCACATTACCTGTTGACCTTATCTCTTTAAAGATACTTGCTTTTGATGTGATTTTAGAAATTGATTGGTTAACTACTCATCATGCCAAAATTGATTGCTTTCGTAAGGTTGTTAGTCTTCATATTCCTAAGCAACCTGTTATTCAAATTCAAGCAACCAAACCATTGAAGTCAAACTCTTTCATATCAAGCCGTAAAGTCATTCGTTTATTGAAAAACGGATGTCAAGCTTTCTTAGCTATGTTATGGACTTGAACAAAATACGCCAGATTTGAATGATATTTCTATTGTTAGTAAATCCCTGACGTATTTCCTGAAGAATCTCTTGGCCTACGTGTGATATTGAATTTTGTATCATTTTTGAATCTGGTACAAAACTCACTTCTAAAATCTCATATCGAATGGCTCCTATTTAACTTCAGGAGTTAAAAACCCAACTGTAGAAGTTTGTACCCGAGCCTCTATCTGGTGACTTCCTTTGTGGAATGCACTGAAGCCAGACTCTCCGTAGGGGATACCATATTCGTGTGGTAGTAAACTGATAGGTGTCATTGTGACGTGCTATCCAAGATTGGGATATGAGTCACAGTTGAGAGCAACCTAAGTCAGTAATCGAAATACGTAGCTTTCTAGTTATTATCGGAGATTCGTAAAAGGATTTTCTCGAATCGCTACTCCATTAACTCAGCTTACTCGAAAAGATACAAACTTCGAATGGACCGAGGAATGCGAGAAGAGCTTCCAAGAATTCAACATGCGACACCGACGTTGGCTCGAGCTGTTGAAAGATTTCGATCACACCATCCAATACTATCCTAGAAAAGTAAACGTGGTAGCTGACGCATTGATCGTATGCGAGTACGAGTGCGATATTTTTGAACACAAAGACCTATTTTGTATAATTTATAAATGATAGAGATAAAGTTAATGACTCTAGGGACCCACGTGATGATATACGAGTAAAATCGACTTTAATCGATAACGTTAAAGCCACTCAAGCTACAGACCTGGAGCTGATGAATATAAAGAAGAAGGTGCAAGAATGTGTTATTCTAGAAGTAAGAGTCGATGAAGAGAAGAAAGCTCAAGCCTTCAATTTATTTGAAATCCTCGATCGAGTAGGAACTGTGGCCTATAGACTCGCCTTAACGCTAAGTATGTCACGTGTTCATAACGTTATTCACGTATCGATGTTACGTAAATATGTGAACGACCCGAACCACGTTATTGAGTTAGAACCGAACGAGATAGCCGAAGACTTAACGTACGAAGAGGTACCTGTCAAGATCTTGGATAGGAAGGAGCATGTCCTACGCACGAAGGTATTACCACAAGTTAAAGTTTTGTAGACAAACCATGCTATTGAGGAAATGACCTGGGAGTTGGAAACGGAAATGAAAGCGAGGTATCCTCATCTTTTCGAAACACCAGGTACATATGTCAATTTCGAAGACGAAATTTCATAAGGAGGGGAGGTTGTAAGACCCCAAATTATTAATAAATGAAATTTAATTTCCTCTATTTATTATTTTGAAATAGTAAGGGTTGATTTGATTAATGTGGTTAGTTATGGGTGAAATGCGCAAATATTTTAAATAAGCAAGTGGTTATAAAATATTCATTGTTGTCGGGGAAATTCGCTTGGTCGTGGAATATTCTTACTGTCGGAGAATATTCGTACGACGGCGCAGTCTTTTGTGGGCCCCATAACGGAAAGCGATTGGATGAAGAAAACGACAAAAACAAGTTGTTTATAAATAACGGCGTAGTTGTTACCGTTAATACTGTTGGAATACCCGATGGTTAAATCACAGTAATACGCGTTGTTGCACAGTAGCACACGATATTGCACCAATTATTGATTCTTACGTAAGAAGGCACTACTCAATAATTGTTACAGTAATTACTGTTCAATATTATATTTTATTGATTCAATAATTGCTGCGTTGATATTTTATATTACTGTTGTTTTAATAATTGTCACTACGCAGTATTTTCTATTATCGGAACAATAATTCATATTATCTGAATAATATTATTAGATAACATTATTGGCAATGTCTAGAAAGTTCTGTCTAAGGAGAGGTTTGGTCATCTAATTGCGCGCCAGTAAGGAGAGATCCTTATTGGAAAGCCCCCTCTTTCCTGGGAACGGCCTGGCTGCCAGTACTGTGATTCTGTAATATTATTTGTGTATAATTAATTATTGATTTATATGATGAGGAAAATATTGATTTTATGTGGATATAGATGGAGAAAATTTTTAATGTGACAATTGTTGAAAATTAATATTTTATTTTTTTCTGATAAAATAATTTATTTAAATATATTATTTTAATAATATATTGATGGTGATATTTTTACAATGAATGTGGGATATATGAGTATATGAGAAGGAAGAGTATTTTTGTGGTATTAAATGATTAACACATGTTTTGTGTGTTGGTGGACACAATTCTTGACCGAAAATTTATTATTGACTGTAAAATCGTCTGTTTGTGGATTTCGGTCAATTTCTGTTTAGAATTTGGAAAAACTTTCTTCTGCAAAATTGTAGAGAATTGAATTTCTTATAAAAACTCGCGAGATTCGAATTTTCTGATAAAAGGGCTATTTATTATGAATTATTGAAGTTCTGAAGTTCCGAAATAATTGATTTTTGGAAGTTTTAATTATTTTTATTAAGAAAAACGTTTTTGACATTTGAGTGGCACATGTTAATGGTGTAAATCAGCTGATGTGGTGTGCTAAGGAAATTAAGAAAATTATATTATTAATTTATTAAATTTTCTGCTTTGGTGTTCTAAGCATTTTTCTATAAATAGGGTGCTTAGGTTAGAATTGAAAATCACACCAGAAACACAAGTTTCTCTCTATTTCTCTCTCTATATCGAGCGTATTCTTGTTAGTATTTGATACTTTGAGTGTTGCTATACGGTGCAAGTTTCCTTCAGCACTATATCTAGTATTCCAGTCAGAAGTACCGTATTTCTGAGGTAAGGGATGTTATTTCTTCTTAAATGATATTATTTTCTTCAATATCATTATGCCGAAGTATTGATCTGAACTTTTTATCAAATTTGGAACTTTTCATGTCGGGGTTACTATTCATGAGTTACTATTCACGAGTTACTATTCACCGAAAAATAAAATTTTCTTCTTTTCGTCCAAAATATCTATTCTGGATACTAGCTTTGATTGTATCCATGTTTTGATCATTCTTGAATTTTACTCCACTATGATTATTTATGAGGTATTTTTGGACATGGAATAGCTGAAATACGAATCCTTAATATTTATTATTTTGTTTCACTGGATTCGTTTCCTTAAAAATATTTTTCATCATCCTCAGTCCTAAATGATGATGTTACTGAATATCTTTGGCCTGTAGTGCAAAGATTGATGATTTTATGATGAATATCTTTGGCCCGTAGTGCAAAGATGAGCAGGTGTTGAGGTGAACATGACCAAATGATGAATATCTTTGGCCTGTAGTGCAAAGATGAATATTTGATTCTAGATATATATTGATTGATGTTACATGGATAAAATATCGATGATGAACTTTTAAATTCATATATAGAAGATAGTAGTTTGCATTCTCTACTTAACTCTTCTAATGGTTTGTTGTTTCCGCTGCAGTTGTTGATTTAAAACTTGTTGTCTATTGTATTCTATTAGATTTTTCCCTGTTGAAGACTAAGGATAATTTGTTGTATATTATCTTAGTCATAATATTTTTTACTGGGCTAGTTGAGCTCACCCTTTTCCTTGTTGTTCCATTTTCTTCTCAGGAGGCGAGAATGTAGCGAGTACTAGTCGGGGTGTGGAATGATGGTTTAAGACAGTTGTTTTAGTAGTCCTCACTATTTTGTAAAATAGTGTATCTATAAGTATAATGAGGACTTAATTGAGTATGAATACTGTCTAGATGACAATATTTGTATTTAAACTCACAGTATATGTGCTGTCGTATTTTGCACGACAATTGTAATAATAAAGTTGTAGTTATTTTCTGTACCATGTATTTGGCGACTCAGAATGGGTTGGATGGATTGGACCTATTTTGGGGGCGTCACACCAAGACCACTACAATAAGAGAGTCAAAGAATCTTAACGAGATGACAGTTCAACAACTATATGGCAATCTCTTAACATACGAGCTGGAGCTGACCCAACGTGCTGAAACCCTATCAGAAGGAAGAAGGAAGGAAAATGGTGTTGCTCTCAAAGCAACTGAAAGCGTATCAAAAGTCGTCACTGAGATTGAATCTGACGATGATGAAGACGATGATGACGATCTTGCCATGATGGTAAGAAAGTTAAGAAGGTTCATGCGTCAAGGGAAAAACAACAAACAAAAGAAGGTCAACAACTATAGAAGCCAGGAGTAAATAAATGATCTATGCTACAACTGTAAGAAGCCTGGCCACTTCATTGCCGACTGCAACAAACCTCTAAGAGAAGAACTAAAGAAGAAACATCATGGAAAGAAAGAATGCAAAGGAAACAAGAAGCCTTATAAAAGAGACAAAGGCCTGGTAGCTGGATGATCATGGAGTGATTCAGATAATGACTCAAATGTTGATTCTGGAGATGAAGAAGAACCATAAGTGGCCAATCTGTGCTTAATGGCCAAGCATGCAAAGGATATTGTAAGACCCCAACTTATTAATGAATAAAATCAAATTTTTTCTAAATATTATTGTGAATAATAAGGGGTTAATTTGATATAATACTTCGGTTATGGGTGAAATGTGCAAATTTTGCAAAATAAGCAAGTGGTTATAAAATATTCATTTTGTCGGGGAATATTCTTTTGGTCGTGGAATATTCTTGCTGTCGGGGAATATTCGTACGACGGCGCAGCCTTGTGTGGGCCCCATAACAGAAAGCGATTGGATGAAAAAAACGACAAGTATAAGTTGTTTATAAGTAACGGCGTAGTTGTTACCGTTAATACTGTTGGAATACCCGGTGGTTAAAATACAGTAGCACACGGTATTGCACCAATTATTGATTCTTACGTAAGAAGGCACTACTCAATAATTGTTATAGTAGTTATTGTTCAATATTTTATTTTATTGATTCAATAATTGCTGCGTTGATATTTTATATTATTGTTGTTTCAATAATTATTGCTGCACAGTATTTTCCATTATCAGATCAATAATTCATATTATTTGAATAATATTATTAGATAACATTATTGGTAATGTCTAGAAAGTTCTGTCTAAGGAGAGGTTTGGTCATATAATTGCGCGCCAGTAAGGAGAAATCCTTATTGGAAAGCCCCCTCTTTCCTGGGAACGACCTGGTTGTCATAAATGTGATTCTATAATATTATTTGTGAATAATTAATTATTGATTCATATGATAAGGAAATATTTATTTTATGTGGATATAAATGAGGGATATATTTTTGTGGTTAAAAATAAAGGAGTTAATGTTCAGGTTTTTATCAGTATTTTTGTCGGAATGGAGGTATTAAAAATTAAGGTTTTTGAGATATTTTGTGGGGGTTATAATTTTTAATCCGACCGTTGGATCGTGATAATTTTTAGATATGTTATACATATATAAGTTGAGTATATGTCCACAAATTTTGAACCGTTAAAAATGAACGTATGATTTATTATGAATTTTACGAGATGACTGGTTCAGAAATTGTTGAATTCTCGGAGTTTATCATTTTGATGGAAAATTCTAGAATTTGTGGGCCCCACTCTTGGTTGGTGAAGAAATGTGCTGAGATTTTTATTCAAATATGGTAGGTGGGAATAGTAGCAAGTAAAGCCATCAGGTTGCAGGTTAAGTCTGCTTCGGCGTGCTAACATTTTCCTATAAATAGAGGGCTAAGTTAGAATTGAAAATCACACCAGAAACAAGTTTTCTCTCTTTCTCTCTCTAGATTATTGAGTGTATTTTGTGAGTATTTAGATACTTTGAGAGTTTCTATTCATCAGAGCAAGTTTCTTTCAGCCTTATACCGGTATTCCGACCAGAAGTACTGATATCTTGAGGTAAGGGATATTATTTTATTCTTAAATGATATTATTTTCTTCAATATCATTATGCTGAAATATTAACATGAGTTTTTATCAAATTTGGAACTTTTTGTGTCGGGATTACTATTCACGTATCCGTTACTATTCACGTATACGGCACTATTCACGAATACGGCACTATTCACCGAAAAATAAAATTTTCCCTTTTTGTCCAAGATGTCTATTATGGTTACTATCTTTGATTGTATCCATGTTTTGATCTTTATTTTTGAATTCTGCTTCACAATTGATTATTATGAAGTATTATTGATCTTGGATAAACTGTTATACGAATCCCTAATATTTGTCCTTCTGTCTCACTGGATTCGTTCTCTTTAAGATATTTTTCATCATCTTCAGTCCTAAATGATGATATTACTGAATATCTTTGGCCTGTAGTGCAAAGATGTATGATTACTTGATGAATATCTTTGGCCTGTAGTGCAAAGATGAACAGGTGTTGAGATGAACATGACTGACAGGTGATACAAATGAATATCTTTGGCCTGTAGTGCAAAGATGAATATTTGGATAAAGATGATTATTAATTGATGTTACAAGGATAAAATATTGATGATGGACTTTTAAATCTAAGAAGATAGTAGAATTCTTTCTCTACTTGACTCTTCTAATGGTTTGCTGTTTCTGCTGCAGTTGTTGATCTAAAACTTGTTGTCGATTATGTTCTATCAGATTTTTCCCTGTTGAAGACTAACGATAATTTGTTGTATATTATCTTAGTCATAATATTCTTTACTGGGCTAGTTGAGCTCACCCTTTTCCTTTTTGTTCCATTTTATTTCTCAGGAGGTGAGAACATAGCAGGATCTAGTCGGGGTATGGAGTGATGGTTCTAGAAAGATGTTTTAGCAGTCCTCACTATTTCTATAAAATAGTGTTTGAATAATTGTAATGAGGATTTATTTGAGTGTGGATATTGTCCAGAAGACAATATTTGTATTTAAACTCACAGTATGTGTTGTCGTATTTTGCACGACAATTGTATTATTGAAGTTGTAGTTTGCTTTTTGTACTATGTATTTGGCGAATCAGAATGGGTGTTGTTTACCTATTTTGGGGGCGTCACAGTTGGTATCAGAGCTTAGGGATATGATCCATGGCTGAGATGTGAGACAAGAACTAGGAGGGGAGAGACGGGGAATTCCTTCGCTAGTATGACCTGACTAAGTTTATTTGGTGTTTATTTGGTCGGTCAGAGTATAGGGATAATATATGACATGACTATTAACTCTTGTTTTATGGCAGTATTTAAGAATGGCAGCTGAGAACGTTAATAATGGAGTAAATCAGACCGTGGAGACACCTTTGATCACCACCCAGGGGAACGTGCAACAGGGGACCGTGGGGACTCGTGTGCAGAATACGGGTGGAAATGATAACAACGCGCAGTTTGTCACAGCTAAGAAGTTCAAAGAATTGGGACCACCAGAATTTAAGGGAAAGCCGGATCCGATCATGTTGGAAACGTGGGTCAAGTAAATTACCAAGATATTCAATGTCTTGGGATGCATAAAGGAACAGAAAGTTCCATTCACCACCTTTATGTTCCGCGGTGAGGCAGATTACTGGTGGGAGTCTGCGAAGCGTACCCAGCTTGACGCACTCAACATGTCCTGGGAAACATTTCAAAAACTGTTCAATGACAAGTACTTTCCTGAAAGTATTCGTCATATGAAGGAGGTGGAGTTTATTAGACTAGAACAAAACAACATTACGGTGTCCCAGTACGAGGCGAAGTTTGCAAAGTTATCCAGGTTTGCACCTCATTTGGTCGAAAATGAGGAACGAATGACAAGGATATTTCTGAGAGGTCTAAAACCCGAGATTCGGCAATATCTTATCTCTCATAAATTTTCTTTATATTCAGATGTTGTAAACAGGGCTCAATTATTAGAGCGAGATAATGAGTATGTGCAACCAAGGGACCACAACCAGGGTCATACCGATGGCGGCAGTCATCGAAGCAATGAAAACCAGCAGGGAGGAAAACATTCGGACAAAAGCGGTAACCACTCTGGTGGTAATCGTGGTCGTGATAATAGAAGAAGCGAGTCGGGAGGAGATTTCAAGAAGAGAAGGTACAACAATGATAACGTGAAGACGTCAGCACAAACATCAACTGTTTCTAGGGGAGGAGAACGACCACCGGTCGTATGTTACAAATGTGGGAAAGAGGGACATATCAGCCCAAACTGCCCACAACAATCCAAGGTATATTATAACTATGGAAAGGAGGGTCATATAGCTCGAGAGTGTTCTGTAGCAAAACCAATTTCAGCGGGGATGGTGACTCCAAAAGTTGTCCCGGATAAGTCGACATCAGCGGTTCCTAGAAGGGCGTTTGTCGTGACAGGCCAAAACGCGAGAAACCCGAACGAGGTGATCACAGGTAAGCTAATCTTGAATTCTTGCGAAGTTTATACTTTACTAGATACCGGTTCTATCCATTCTTTTATCTTTCCTGCTTGTGCTCAACGTTTAAACTTGACTCCGGAGAAATTGGACTTTAACTTATCTGTTGAAACTCCGTTGGGTAAAACCTTCGTTACATCTATAGTTTATAAATCTTGCATGATCCAAGTTGGCACTATCACATTACCTGTTGATCTTATCTCTTTAAAGATACTTGCTTTTGATGTGATTTTAGGAATTGATTGGTTAACCACTCATCATGCTAAAATTGATTTTTTTCGTAAGGTTGTTAGTTTTTATATTCCTAACCAACCTGTCATACGAATTCAAACTACTAAACCACTAAAATCAGTCACTGTCATATCAAGCCACAAAGCTATTCGTTTATTAAAAAACGGATGTCAAGCTTTCTTAGCCCATGTTATGGATTTGAACAAAGACAAGTCAGATTTGAATAATATTTCTATTGTTAGAGAATTTCCCGATGTATTTCCTGAAGAACTTCCTGGTCTACCCCCAAAATGTGAAGTTGAATTCTTTATTGACCTTGAACCCGGTACAAAGCCCATTTCTAAAACCCCATATCGAATGGCTCCTATTGAACTTCAGGAGTTAAAAGTCCAACTACAGGAGTTGTTGGACATCGGTTTTATTCGTCCTAGTACATCTCCTTGGGGTGCTCCTGTGTTATTCGTAAAGAAGAAAGATGGGAGTATGCGACTTTGTATCGACTATCGAGAATTGAATCATGTCACTATCAAGAATAGGTATCCGCTACCTCGCATTGATGACTTGTTTGACCAGTTGCAAGGAGCATAATTCTTTTCAAAGATCGATCTTCGTTCTGGATATCATCAGCTGAAGATTAAAACTGAGGATATTCCAAAGACTGCCTTCAGAACTCGGTACGGGCATTATGAATTCTTAGTCATGTCTTTTGGATTGACTAATGCTCCTGCTGCTTTCATGGATATGATGAACCGTGTATTCAAAGAATATTTGGATCAGTTCGTTTTTGTCTTTATTGATGACATCCTCATCTATTCCAAAAGCCGTGAAGATCATGAGCGCCATTTGAAGCTGATATTGCAAAGGCTTCGTGAAAACAAGCTTTATGCCAAACTGAAGAAATGCGAGTTCTGGCTTAAGGAAGTAGCATTCCTTGGGCACGTGGTGTCAAAACATGGAGTATCTGTCGATCCGGCGAAGATTGAAGCCATACAAAGTTGGGAGCAACCGAAGTCGGTAACCGAAGTACGTAGCTTTTTGGGCTTAGCTGGTTATTATCGGAGATTTGTGGAAGGATTTTCTCGAATCGCTACTCCGTTAACTCAGCTGACTCGGAAAGATACAAAATTCGTATGGAGTGAGGAATGCGAGAAGAGTTTCCAAGAACTCAAGAGGAGACTCATTTCGGCACCTGTTCTGACAATACCATCTGGTTTGGATGGATTTGTTATCTACAGCGATGCTTCATGCAAAGGGTTAGGATGTGTTCTCATGTAACATGGGAAAGTCATAGCCTATGCCTCGCGACAACTCAAAGAATATGAGAGGAATTATACTACTCATGATTTGGAGTTGGCAGCAGTCGTTTTTGCGTTGAAGATTTAGACACACTACCTGTATGGGGAGAAAGTGGAGATCTATACAGATCATATAAGCCTCAAATATTTTTTCACCCAAAAGGAACTCAACATGCGGCAGCGACGTTGGCTCGAGCTGTTGAAAGATTATGATCATACCATCCAATATCATCCTGGAAAAGCGAACGTAGTAGCTGATACATTGAGTAGAAGATCATACGCGGGTACGAGTGCAATGTTGTTAACACAAAGGCCCATTTTGTATGACTTGGAAAGGATGGAGATAGAGATGAAGGCTCCAAGTACCCACATGATAATATCAAATATACGAGTAGATTCGACTTTAATCGATAAAGTTAAAGCTGCTCAAGCTACGGACATAGAGCTGATGCGTATGAAGAAGAAAGTGCAAGAAGGTGCTATTCCAGAAGCAAGAATCGATGAAGAAGGAATACTTCGAGTCAACTCCAGACTTTGTGTTCCTAATGATTTTGACTTGAAGCATAGAATAATGATGGAGGCACACAACACACCGTTTCCAATCCATCCTAGGAGTACCAAAATGTATCACGATCTTCGACATACATTTTGGTGGAGCAATATGAAAAGAGAGATCGCGGAGTTTATCTCGAGATGTTTAACTTTTCAACGTGTAAAAGCGGAGCATCAAGTACCAAAGGGTCCATTGCAACCACTTGAGATTCCGAAATGGAAGTGGGAACACAGTAATACGCGTGGTTGCACAGTAGCACACGGATTGTACAGTATTTTTGAATTATTAATTCTTATGAAGGAAGGCACTACTCAATAATTGTTACAGTAATTACTGTTCAATATTTTATTTTATTGATTCAATAATTACTGCATTGATATTTTATATTATTGTTGTTTCAATAATTGTCACTGCACAGTATTTCTCATTATTAGATCAATAATTCATATTATTTGAATAATATTATTAGATAACATTATTGGTAATGTCTAGAAAGTTCTGTCTAAGGAGAGGTTTGGTCATCTAATTGCACGCCAGTAAGGAGAAATCCTTATTGAAAAGCCCCCTCTTTCCTGGGAACGGCCTGGTTGTCATAAATGTGATTCTGTAATATTAATTATTGATTCATATGATAAGAAAATATTTATTTTATGTGAATATAAATGTTAGATATATTTTGTGGTTAAAATGAAGGAGTTAATGTTGAGGTGTTTTATCAGTATTTTTGTCGGAATTGAGGTATTAAAAATCAATCAGGATTTTTGAGATATATTACGGGGGTTATAGTTTTTAATCCGACCGTTGGATCGTTGTGATTTTTGGATATGTTATACATATATAAGTTGAGTATATGTCCACAAATTTTGAACCGTTAAAAATGAACGTATGATTTGTTATGAATTTTAAGAGATGTCTGGTTCAGAAATTATTGAAGTTTTAGAATTTATCATTTTGGTGGAAAATTCTAGAATTGGTGGGCCCCACTTTTAGTTGGTGAGAAATGTGCTGAAATTTTTATTCAAATGTGGTGGGTGGGAATAGTAGCAGGTAAAGCCATCAGGTTGCAGGTCAAGTCTGCTTCGGCGTGCTAACATTTTCCTATAAATAGAGGGCTAAGTTAGAATTAAAAATCACACAAGAATTCATAAGTTTTCTCTCTTTCTCTCTCTATATTATTGAACGTGTTTTGTGAGTATTTTGATACTTTGAGAGTTGCTATTCAGCACAAGTTTCATTCAGCCTCATATACGATATTCTGATCAAAAGTACTGTTCGTTTGAGGTAAGAGATATTATTTTCTTCTTAAATGATATTATTTTCTTCAATATCATTATGCTGAAATATTAATATAAACTTTTTATCATATTTGAAACTTTTTGTGTCGGGGTTACTATTCACGTATACGGCACTATTCACGTATACGGCACTATTCACGAATACGGCACTATTCACCGAAAAAAAAAAATTTGTCCAAGATGTCTATTATGGTTACTATCTTTGATTGTATCCATGTTTTGATCTTTATTTTTAAATTTCCCTTCATAATTGGTTATTATGGAGTATTATTGTACTTGGATAAACTATAATACGAATCCCTAATATTTGTCCTTCTGTCTCATTGGATTCATTTTTTTTAAGATAATTTTTCATCATCCTCAGTCCTAAATGATGATATTACTGAATATCTTTGGCCTGTAGTGCAAAGATGAATGATTAACTGATGAATATCTTTGGCCCGTAGTGCAAAGATGAACAGGTGTTGAGATTAACATGACCGACTGGTGTTACAAACGAATATCTTTGGCCTGTAGTGCAAAGATGAATATTTGATTAAAGATGGTTATTGATTGATGTTACAAGGATAAAATATCGTTGATAGACTTTTAAATCTTAGAAGATAGTAGAATTCATTCTCTACTTGACTCTTCTAATGGTTTGCTGTTTTCGCTGAAGTTGTTGATCTAAAACTTGTTGTCTATTATATTTTATCAGATTTTTTCCTGTTGAAGACTAACGATAATTTGTTGTATATTATCTTAGTCATAATATTCTCAGGAGGCGAGAATATAGCGGGAACTAGCCGGGGTGTGGAGTGATATTTCTAGTCAGTTGTGTTAGCAGTCCTCACTATTTTGTAAAATAGTATTTCAATAATTGTAATGAGGACTTATTTGAGTGTGGATATTGTCTAGAAGACAATATTTGTATTTAAACTCACAGTATTTGTGTTGTTGTATTTTGCACGACAATTATTATAATGAAGTTGTATTTGTTTCTGTACCATGTATTTGACGACTCAGAATGGGTGATGTATACCTATTTTGGGGGCGTCACAGTTGATATCAGAGCTTAGGGATATGGTCTCTGGCGGAGGCCGAGGAATAAAACTAGGAGGGGAAAGATGAGTAAATCATTCGCTAGTGTGTCCTACCTAAGCTTAATTGTTAGTCGGTCATAATATAGGGATATTATGTGATATGTTAATTTGTTTAATTAACCCTTGTTTTATGGCAATATTTGAGAATGGCAACCGAGAACGTTAACAATGGAGTATATGATACTGTGGAACAACCTTTAGTCACAAACCAGGAGAACGTTCAATAGGAAGGCAATATTCCTCCTGTAAACAACGTTACCGGGCAAACGATGAATGATGGAATGTTTAGGAGCTTCTTGCAGTTCATGCAAAATCAGACGAGGGAGACTCGTGTATAAAATACGGGTGGAAATGATGGTAACGCGTGGTTTATCACAGCCAAGCAGTTCAAGGAGTTGGGACAACCAGGATTCTGGGGAAAGCCGGATCCGATTATGGCGAAAACGTGGGTCAAACAAATTACCAAGATATTTGATGTCTTGGGATGCACGGAGGAACAGAAGGTTCCATTCGCCACATTTATGTTCCGTGGTGAGGCAGATTACTGGTGGGAATCTGTAAAGCGTACCCAGCCAGCCACACTCAGCATGTCTTGGGAAACGTTTCAGAAGCTGTTCAATGATAAGTACATTCCTGAAAGTATTCGTCATATGAAGGAGGTAGAATTTATCAGACTAGAACAAAACAACATGACCGTGTCTCAGTACGAGGCGAAGTTCGCGAAGTTATCTAGGTTTGCACCTCATTTGGTGGAGAACGAGGAACGTATGACAAGGATGTTTTTGAGAGGTCTAAAACCCGAGATTCGGCAATATCTTATCTCTTATAAATTTTCTTTATGTTCAGATGTTGTTACATGGCTCAATTATTAGAGCGAGATAATGAGTATGTTCAACCGAGGGACTACAACCAGGGACATACCGGTGGTGGCAGTCATCGGAGCAATGAAAACCAGCAGGGAGGAAAATATTCGGACAAAATCGGTAACCACTCTGGTGGTAATCGTGGCCATGATAATAGAAGGAGCGAATCAGGAGGAGATTTCAAGAAGAGAAGGTACAACAATGATAACGTGAAGACGTCAGCACAAACATCAACTGTTTCTAGGGGAGTAGAACGACCACCGGTCGTATGTTACAAATGTGGGAAAGAGGAACATATCAGCCCAAACTGTCCACAACAATCCAAGGTATGTTATAACTGTGGAAAGGAGGGTCATATAGCTCGAGAGTGTTCTGTAGCAAAACCAAGTTCAGCGGGGATGGTGACTCTAAAAGTTGTCCCGGATAAGTCGAAATTAGCTGTTCCTGGAAGGGCGTTTGTCGTGACTGGCCAAAACGCGAGAAACCCCAACGAGGTGATCACGGGTAAGCTAATCTTGAATTCTTGCGAAATTTATACTTTACTAGATACCGGTTCTACCCATTCTTTTATCTCTCTTGCTTGTGCTCAACGTTTGAACTTGACTCTGGAGAAATTGACCTTTGACTTATCTGTTGAAACTCCGTTGGGTGAAACCTTTGTTACATCTACAGTTTATAAATCTTGCTTAATCCAAGTTGGCACCATCACATTACCTGTTGACCTTATTTCTTTAAAGATACTTGCATTTGATGTGATTTTAGGGATTGATTGGTTAACTACTCATCATGCCAAAATTAATTATTTTCTTAAGGTTGTTAGTTTTCATATTCCTAACCAACATGTTATGCGAATTCAAGCAACCAAACCATTAAAATCAATCGTTGTTATATCAAGACATAAAGTCATTCGTTTATTGAAAAACAGATGTCAAGCTTTCTTAGCCCATGTTATGGACTTGAACAAAAACACGATAGATTTGAATAATATTTCTGTTGTTAGTGAATTTCCTGACGTATTTCCTGAAGGACTTCCTAGTCTACCCCCAGAACGTGAAGTTGAATTCTTTATTGACCTTGAACTCGGTACAAAGCCCATTTCTAAAACCCCATATCGAATGGCTCCTATTGAACTTCAGGAGTTAAAAGTCCAATTACAGAAGTTATTAGACATCGATTTTATTCGTCCTAGTACATCTCCTTGGGGTGCTCCTATTTTATTAGTAAAGAAGAAAGACGGGAGTATACGACTTTGTATCGACTATAGGGAATTGAACCATGTCACCATCAAGAATAGGTATCCGCTACCTCGCATTGATGACCTATTCGACCAGTTACAAGGAGCAAAATTCTTTTCAAAGATCGACCTTCGTTCTGGATATCATCAGCTGAAGATTAAAACTGAGGATATTCCAAAGACTGCCTTAAGAACTCGGTACGGGCATTATGAATTCTTAGTCATGTCTTTTGGATTGACTAATGCTCCTGCTGCTTTCATGGATATGATGAACCGTGTGTTCAAAGAATATTTGGATCAGTTCGTTGTTGTCTTTATTAATGATATCCTCATCTATTCCAAAAGCCGTGAAGATCATGAGCGCCATTTGAAGCTGATATTGCAAAGGCTTCGTGAAAATAAGCTATATGCCAAACTGAAGAAATGCGAGTTTTGGCTTGAGGAAGTAGCATTCCTTGGGCACGTGGTGTCAAAACATGGAGTATCTGTCGACTCGGCGAATATTGAAGCCATACAAAGTTGGGAGCAACCGAAGTCGGTAACCAAAGTACATAGCTTTCTGGGCTTAGCTGGTTATTATCGGTGATTTGTGGAAGGATTTTCTCGAATCGCTACTCCGTTAACTCAGCTGACTCGGAAAGATTCAAAATTCGTATGGAGTGAGGAATGCGAGAAGAGTTTCCAAGAACTCAAGAGGAGACTCATTTCGGCACCTGTTCTGACAATACCATCTGGTTCGGATGGATTTGTTATCTACAGCGATGCTTCAGGCAAAGGGTTAGGATGTGTTCTCATTCAACATGGGAAAGTCATAGCCTATGCCTCGCGACAACTCAAAGAATATGAGAGGAATTATCCTACTCATGATTTGGAGTTGGCAGTAGTCGTTTTCGCGTTGAAGATCTGGAGACACTACTTGTATGGGGAGAAAGTGGAGATCTATACAGATCATAAAAGCCTCAAATATTTCTTCACCCAAAAAGAACTCAACATGCGGCAACGATGTTGGCTCGAGCTGCTGAAAGATTACAATCATACCATCCAATATCATCCTGGAAAAGCAAACATAGTAGCTGTGACGCCCCCAAAATAGGTGTACAACACCCATTCTGAGTCGCCAAATACATGGTACAGAAAGCAAACTACAACTTCAATAATACAAATGTAGTGCAAAATACGACAACACATACTGTGAGTTTAAATACAAATATTGTCTTCTAGACAATATCCACACTAAAATAAATCCCCATTATAATTATTCAAATACTATTTTACAGAAATAATGAGGACTGCTAAAACATCTTTCTAGAACCATCACTCCATACCCCGACTAGATCCTGCTATGTTCTCACCTCCTGAGAAGAAAAATGGAACAAAAAAGAAAAGGGTGAGCTCAACTATCCCAGTAAAGAATATTATGACTAAGATAATATACAAACAAATTATCGTTAGTCTTCAACAGGGAAAAATCTGATAGAATATAATCGACAACAAGTTTTAGATCAACAACTGCAGCGGAAACAGCAAACCATTAGAAGAGTCGAGTAGAGAAAGAATTCTACTATCTTCTAAGATTTAAAAGTCCATCATCAATATTTTATCCCTGTAACATCAATTAATAATCATCTTTATCCAAATATTCATCTTTGCACTACATGCCAAAGATATTCATTTGTATCACCTGTCAGTCATGTTCATCTCAACACCTGTTCATCTTTGCACTACAGGCCAAAGATATTCATCAAGTAATCATACATCTTTGCACTACAGGCCAAAGATATTCATTAATATCATCATTTAGGACTGAGGATGATGAAAAATATCTTAAAGAGAACGAATCCAATGAGACAGAAGGACAAATAGTAGGGATTCGTATACCAGTTTATCCAAGATCAATAATACTTCATAATAATCAATTGTGAAGCAGAATTCAAAAATAAAGATCAAAACATGGATACAATCAAAGATAGTAACCATAACAGACATCTTGGACAAAAAGGGAAAATTTTATTTTTTGGTGAATAGTGCCGTATTCGTGAATAGTGCCGTATACGTGAATAGTAACGTATACGTGAATAGTAATCACGACACAAAAAGTTCCAAATTTGATAAAAACTCATGTTAATATTTCAGCATAATGATATTGAAGGAAATAATATCATTTAAGAATAAAATAATATCCCTTACCTCAAGATATCAGTACTTCTGGTCGGAATACCGGTATAAGGCTGAAAGAAACTTGCTCTGATGAATAGAAACTTTCAAAGTATCTAAATACTCACAAAATACACTCAATAATCTAGAGAGAGAAAGAGAGAAAACTTGTTTCTGGTGTGATTTTCAATTCTAACTTAGCCCTCTATTTATAGGAAAATTTTAGTAGGTTTGACCTGCAACCTGATGGCTTTACCTGCTACTATTCCCACCCACCACATTTGAAATATAATTCAACACATTTCTTCACCAACCACAAGTGGGGCCCACCAATTCTAGAATTTTCCATCAAAATGATAAACTCTGAAAATTCAATAATTTCTGAACCAGTCATCTCGTAAAATTCATAATAAATCATACGTTCATTTTTAACGGTTCAAAATTTGTGGACATATACTCAACTTATATATGTATAACATATCCAAAAATTACCACGATCCAACGGTCGGATTAAAAATTATAACACCCGCAATATTTCTCAAAAACCCTGATTTGATTTTTAATACCTCCATTCCGATAAAAATACTGATAAAACACCTCAACATTAACTCCTTCATTTTTAACCACAAATATATATCCCTCATTTATATCCACATAAAATAAATATTTCCTTATCATATGAATCAATAATTAATTATTCACAAATAATATTACAGAATCACATTTATGACAACCAGGCCGTTCCCAGGAAAGAGGGGGCTTTCCAATAAGGATTTCTCCTTACTGGCGCGCAATTAGATGACCAAACCTCTCCTTAGACAGAACTTTCTAGACATTGCCAATAATGTTATCTAATAATATTATTCAAATAATATGAATTATTGATCTGATAATGGAAAATACTGTGCAGCAACAATTATTGAAACAACAATAATATAAAATATCAATGCAACAATTATTGAATCAATAAAATAAAATATTGAACAATAACTACTGTAACACTTATTGAGTAGTGTCTTCTTACGTAAGAATTAATAATTGGTGCAATACCGTGTGCTACTGTATTTTAATCACCGGGTATTCCAACAGTATTAACGGTAACAACTACGCCGTTATTTATAAATAACTTATACTTGCCATTTTCTTCATCCAATCACTTTCCGTTATGGGGCCCACACAAGGCTGCGCCGTCGTACGAATATTCCTCGACAGCAAGAATATTCCACGACCAAACGAATATTCCCCGACAAAATGAATATTTTATAACCACTTGCTTATTTTGTAAAATTTACACATTTCACCCATAACCAAAGTATTATATCAAATTAGCCCCTTATTATTCACAATAATATTTAGAGAAAATTTGATTTTATTCATTAATAAGTCGGGGTCTTACAGTCTTCCCAAGGTTTCTCAAGGCATAGATGCGATTTGGGTTATTGTTGATAGATTAACCAAGTTCGCTCATTTCTTGCCGATACGTGAGACTTATTCCCTTGAACGTCTTGCTAGTATGTACGTGAACGAGATTGTGAGATTGCATGGCATGCCAGTATCCATAGTTTTGGATCGTGACCCAAGATTCACTTCACGATTTTGGGTTAGCTTGCAGAAAGCTATGGGCACAGATTTACGATTCAGTTCGGCATACCATCCTCAAACGGACGGACAATCAGAGAGGACTATTCAAACTCTTGAAGATCTATTAAGACTTTTTGTTCTAGATCTCAAAGGGAGTTGGGATAAGTACCTACCATTGGTAGAATTCTCCTACAACAACAGTTATCAGGCGAGCATAGGTGTGGCTCCATTCGAGGCGTTGTATGGAAGAAAATGTCGTTCTCCAGTATGCTGGGACGAGGTGGGTGAAGCAACATTGTTGGGACTAGAGTTGGTACACATTACTACAGAAAAGATCCAAACGATTCGACAACGTATACAAACGGCACAGGATCGACAAAAGAGTTATGCGGATCTTCATCGGAAGGACGTGGAATTTAATATTGGGGATCATGTATTGTTACGTATTGCACCATGGAAGGGAGTTACAAGATTTGGGAAGAGAGGAAAGCTCAATCCAAGATTTGTTGGTCCATTTGAGATTCTTGAGCGAATAGGAAATGTGGCATATAGACTCGCATTACCTCCAAGCATGTCTCGTGTTCATAATGTTTTTCACATATCTATGCTTCGTAAATATGTTAAAGACCCGAACCACATTATTGAGTTAGAACCAGACGAGATAGCTAAAGATTTAACGTACGAGGAGGTACCTGTTAAGATCTTGGATAAGAAAGAGCATGTCCTACGCACGAAGGTTATACCACAAGTTAAGGTTTTGTGGAGAAACCATGCTATTGAAGAAATGACCTGGGAGTTGGAATCAGAAATGAAAGCGAGTTATCCTCACCTTTTTGAAACATCAGGTACGTACGTCAATTTCGAGGATGAAATTTCATAAGGAGGGGAGGTTGTGAGACCCCAACTTATTAATGAATAAAATTAAATTTTCTCTAAATATTATTGTGAATAATAAGGGGTTAATTTGATATAATACTTTGGTTATGGGTGAAATGTGCAAATTTTGCAAAAGAAGCAAGTGGTTATAAAATATTCATTTTGTCGGGGAATATTCTTTTGGTCGTGGAATATTCTTGCTGTCGGAGAATATTCGTACGACGGCGCAGCCTTGTGTGGGCCCCATAACGGAAAGCGATTGGATGAAAAAAACGACAAGTATAAGTTGTTTATAAATAACGGCGTAGTTGTTACCGTTAATACTGTTGGAATACCCGGTGGTTAAAATACAGTAGCACACGGTATTGTACCAATTATTGATTCTTACGTAAGAAGGCACTACTCAATAAGTGTTACAGTAGTTATTGTTCAATATTTTATTTTATTGATTCAATAATTGTTGCATTGATATTTTATATTATTGTTGTTTCAATAATTGTTGCTGCACAGTATTTTCCATTATCAGATCAATAATTCATATTATTTGAATAATATTATTAGATAACATTATTGGCAATGTCTAGAAAGTTCTGTCTAAGGAGAGGTTTGGTCATCTAATTGCGTGCCAGTAAGGAGAAATCCTTATTGGAAAGCCCCCTCTTTCCTGGGAACGGCCTGGTTGTCATAAATGTGATTCTGTAATATTATTTGTGAATAATTAATTATTGATTCATATGATAAGGAAATATTTATTTTATGTGGATATAAATGAGGGATATATTTTTGTGGTTAAAAATGAAGGAGTTAATGTTGAGGTTTTTATCAGTATTTTTGTCGGAATGGAGGTATTAAAAATTAGGGTTTTTGAGATATTTTGCGGGGGTTATAATTTTTAATCCGACCGTTGGATCGTGGTAATTTTTGGATATGTTATACATATATAAGTTGAGTATATGTCCACAAATTTTGAACCGTTAAAAATGAACGTATGATTTATTATGAATTTTACGAGATGACTGGTTCAGAAATTGTTGAATTTTCGGAGTTTATCATTTTGATGGAAAATTCTAGAATTTGTGGGCCCCACTCTTGGTTGGTGAAGAAATGTGCTGAGATTTTTATTCAAATGTGGTAGGTGGGAATAGTAGCAGGTAAAGCCATCAGGTTGCAGGTTAAGTCTGCTTCGGCGTGCTAATATTTTCCTATAAATAGAGGGCTAAGTTAGAATTGAAAATCACACCAGAAACAAGTTTTCTCTCTTTCTCTCTCTAGATTATTGAGTGTATTTTATGAGTATTTAGATACTTTGAGAGTTTCTATTCATCAGAGCAAGTTTCTTTCAGCCTTATACCGGTATTCCGACCAGAAGTACTGATATCTTGAGGTAAGGGATATTATTTTATTCTTAAATGATATTATTTCCTTCAATATCATTATGCTGAAATATTAACATGAGTTTTTATCAAATTTGGAACTTTTTGTGTCGTGATTACTATTCACGTATACGTTACTATTCACGTATACGGCACTATTCACGAATACGGCACTATTCACCAAAAAATAAAATTTTCCCTTTTTGTCCAAGATGTCTGTTATGGTTACTATCTTTGATTGTATCCATGTTTTGATCTTTATTTTTGAATTCTGCTTCACAATTGATTATTATGAAGTATTATTGATCTTGGATAAACTGTTATACAAATCCCTAAAAGAGACAAAGGCCTGGTAGCTGGAGGATCATGGAATGATTCAGATAATGACTCAAATGCTGACTCTGGAGATGAAGAAGAACCATAAGTGGCCAATCTGTGCTTAATAGCCAAGCATGCAAAGGACAAACAAAGCCTCAACATTCACAATGTAAATCTCGATGAGATATTTGATTTCAACTCACCTGATGTAGATATGGATTACTTAAGAACTGCACTGCACGGCATAACCAATGATCTACATCGATACATAAAGTGGTTTAGAGTATTGTTTAAGGATCATTCACTTCTTCAAGAGTAGAAGAAGAAAGTTCAAGAAGAGCTTGAAACAACACTTCTAAGTACTAATCTTCTCTCCAAGCTTGAAGCTGAGAATGAAACTTTAAAACAAACAAACACACATCATGCACAAAGAGAGTCTAAGCTAACCTCTAAAATTGAGGATTTAGAGAAGACTATCTCTGCATGGAACACTCAGTTTTGTTTTATTAGTATTATTAATGTAATAAAACAGAAAAGCTTTTTATATAAAACAGAATACTTTTATAAAGTTATCTGTTTTATTATACAATAATTAGAATATATTATATTTTATTATGCATAGTATTTGTATAGTGCCTGCATAGTATTTCTATAGTAAAATCTTTTATAAAGTTATTCGTTTTATTATATTATAAATAGAATATATTATATTTTATTTAAAAGATTTTACTTTAAATATGAACCGTCAGATTAAAGTAAATCAATCTAGACCGTTCATGAGTTAGTTACTATGCAGTCCATTTTTCTATAAATAGAAGCTCATTCCTTCATTATTTTCTTACGAATTCACTGAAACTCTAGAGAGAGAAACTATAGAGAGAAAGAAGAAAAGTATTCTGCTACTTCACTACTCCGATATCAAGTTTTTTTTACGGTAAGGGATATTATTTGTTGTGCTCGTAAAGGGTATTCTTTCTTTCTTATTCATGAAGAGAACTTCTGTTATTCCATTCTTTATTATTCTGTTGGAATAACCTGTATACGCGGGCTACCCTATACTTGGTGAAATTCTTCTGTTATTATATTTTTATTATTCTGTTGGAACATCATGTCCGTGCTTTACGCCGGACCTGGTTCCATTATTTATTATCCTGTCGAAATATCCTGTCTGTGCTTTACGCCGGACCTGGTTCAATTATTTATTATTCTGTCGGAATATCATGTCTGTGCGTTTACGCCGGACCTGGTTTCATTATTTATTATTCTGTCGAAATATCCTGTCGGTGCATTTACGCATGACCTAGTTCCACTATTTATTTTTCTGTTGAAATAACCAGTCTGTGCGGTCTATCGCATGCATGGTGATTTCTTTTGTTATTCCATTCTTTATTATACTCAGTTGGTTAAAACTTTGACTTCTATACTCCATGAAATTAGTGGAATATCCTTGATATTTGCGCTTCATCCAGTATCTTTTCATGGAAATATTCTTCTGAGCATTCTTAAATTTTACTCTACAAAGCAGTATCATGTTGACAATTTGGACGTTATCAGTTCTTAGATAAATTAATTCTTGAACTTGTTTTATTGAATTCTTATATCATTGTCATCATCCTCATGTTTATATTTTGTTGAAAGTCATCTATGGCCTGTAGTGCATAGATGGACTTGGTATGATTATGACCAGGGATTATTCGGTGTAATCATGACCGTAATGTTATAAATGATGTGGAAAAAAAATTCCTCATTGGCCCGTAGTGCATTGATGGACAGTTTTTGGTATGATTATGGCTATGGATTCTCTTTGGCCGTAGTGCAAAGATGAATTATTTTATGGCATGATCAGGACCGTTGATGAAAACACGATTATCTTTGGCCCGTAGTGCATGGATAATTCATGGTTGTGATACTAATGAATATCATTGGCCTGTAGTGCAGGGATGATTTGATGATGTGGATTAATTATTGAGCTGAGTCTCAGCGATGAAATATTAATTCATGGATGTGATAATAATGAATATCTTTGGTCGTAGTGCATGGATAATTCATGGATGTGATACTAACGAATATCCTTGGCCGTAGTGCATGGATAATTCGAAGGTGTGGATTATTTATTAAGTTGAGTCTCAACGATAAAATATTGGTTATACACTTTTAATTTGTAAAAGATAGTAGATTTTATTCTCTACTTGACTCTTTTAATGGATTGTTGGTTCCGCTGCAGTTAAACTTGATGTCTATTGTATTTTATCAGTTTAACATTGTTGAAGACTAATGATAATTTATTCTGCATTATCTTAGTCATAATATTTCTTACTGGGCTAGTTGAGCTCACCCTTTCTTTCACTATTCTCTTCAGGAAATGAGAATATAGTTGGGACGAGTCGGGAAATGGAGTGATGGACCAGATGATAGCATTAGTAGTCTTCACTATTTTATGTAATAGTGTGATAATAATTGTAATGAGGACTCCTTTTGAGTATGGATACTCTCTAGAAGATAATATTTATATTCTAACTCACAGTTTATGTTTTGTCGTATTGTACATGACAGTTGTATTATTAAGTTGTATTTGAATTCTGTACCATGTATCTGGCGACTCAAGATGGGTGATGTATACCTAATTTTGGGGGCGTCACATATCTTCTATGATTTAAAAGTTTATCATCAATTTTATCGTTGTGACTCAGCTCAATAAATAATCCACATCACTGAATTATCCATGCACTATAGGCCAAGGATATTCATTAGTATCACATCCACGAATTATCCATGCACTACGGCCCAATGATATTTATATTATCACTAATGGTCATGATCATGCCAACAATTGTCCATCAATGCACTACGGGTCAATGAGGACTTTTCCCACATCATTTATAACATTACAGGTCATGATTATACCGAATAATCTCTGGTCATAATCATACCAATCAACAGTTCATCTATGCACTACGGGCCAAAGATGACTTTCATCACAGTATAAGTATGAAGATGATGACAATGATATAAGAATTCAATCAAACGAAATCAAGGATAAATATTAAAGATTTTTAATTTATTTAGAGTTTAAAAATGTCCGAATTGACAACATGATAACTGCTTTGTGGAGTAAAATTTAAAAATAATATCCATGTATCAAAAATAATTTGGACAGAAAAGAAATCAATTTTTTGGGTTAATAGTACCCGAGTGAATTGTATCCCGTGAATAGTACCCCGACATGAAAAGATTAAAATTTAACAAGAATGTTCAGAAAAATATTTCTGTGAAAAGATACTCGATGAAACACAAATTTCAAGGATATTCTACTAATTTCAAGGAGTATAGAGGCAATATTTAACAAAATGAGTATAAAATTCAGAATCTAAAACGAAATAATATTACTTATATACTACAGAGTATGGAAGAAAATATTATTTAATACGAATATTGAACAAAAATAACATCCCTTACCTTAAAACGAGAGTACTTTTGAATGGTATGGTAGGGATATTCTTGAAGAAAACTTACACTATATTTTACACTCAAAACTTCCTTAAACTCTAAAGAAATACGCTCAATATTATAGAATAAGAATTCTCTGATTCTGGTGTGATTTTCATTTCTAAACTAAGTATCCTATTTATAGGAGAATGGAAGGATACTATTTGAATAAAAATTGCAGGTGAACAGGGCGATTCACGGGTGTCGAATCCTTAGGCCGAATTCGTTTAAAAATTTTGATTTTACTATGCAGCACTATGCACACACTATGCAGTACTATATAACACAATGTAGTACTATACATAATAAAATATAATATATTCTATTTTTTATAAAAAAATAAAATAAATATAATATATATATATATATATATATATATATATATATATATATATATATAAACAGAGATAACTTTCTCCCGACGATTTTAAAAAATGAGAAAATGGGAGTCCATATAAGAAGTCAAACTTACAACCAATATTTCATAAAAATCCCCTCTATTTATCTCAATTCACTTGGCTTCACGAAACACATTTTTAATAACATTCATCATTAATATTATAACTCACAATATTAACAACTAGATCATTCCCAGGAAAGAGGGGGCTTTCCGATAAGGATTTCTCTTTATTGGAGCGCAATTAGGTGACCAAACCCTTTTTCTCAACAGAACTTTTTAGACATCGTCAATAATGGAAATAATAATCTGAATAACTTTTTTCGTCTCAATTATTGATTATAAAATATTGTGACAATAATTGAATCAATAATGTGAGATACTATACAGCAATTATTGTGATAATAATTGAGTAAACCTGAGTGACTTCTCACGTAAGCATCAATAATCAAAGATACTGAAACAACCCAGGTCAAATCCCGAGTTCGGAACAAATCTTGGGTCAAATTCCAAGTCCGAATCGAATCAAATCCATCTAAATAAGGCCTCAAACTACTGACCCAAAAGTATCTTCTTGGGTCATCGTAGCCAACCACAGGCTCACCCAAAAGGTCATGACTTGAAGGTACTGTTGGTAGTAACTTATTTCCTTATATGCAGACAAATTTTTTCCCTATCTTTCGATATGGGACTGGGGTTTTA
This sequence comes from Panax notoginseng, assembly GCA_016801055.1. Taxonomy (NCBI): domain Eukaryota; kingdom Viridiplantae; phylum Streptophyta; class Magnoliopsida; order Apiales; family Araliaceae; genus Panax; species Panax notoginseng. The sequence goes on along the minus strand of CM029019.1, from coordinate 17,159,290 downwards.
CAAACTCCTCCATTTAAATTTCTGACGTCCCCGTCAGAACCGATCACACACACGGCCCAAAGATCTTTGCCTCTCTAGCCATTGTGGGATAATACCGGCTGGCTTCGTGTCCCCACCTCCGGACCTCCATCTCTCCATTGTGGGATAATACCACCAGCCTTCGTGTCCCTACCTCCGGCAACCCGATCGGATAACCCGACCCGAGCTTTTGAGAGTCGGCTTTGATACCATATGAAACAATCTGGGTCAAATCCCGAGTCCGAAATAAATCTCGGGTCAAATCCCAAGTCCGAATCGAATCAAATGCATCAAAATAAGGCCTCAAACTACTAGCCCAATAGTATCTTCTTGGATCATTGTGGCCCACCACAGGCTCACCCAAAAGGTCATAACTTAAAGGTACTATTGTTAGTAACTTATTTCTTTATATGCAGACAAATTTTTCCCCTATCTTTCGATATGGGACTGGGGTGTTATAGATACTGTACAATACCGTGTGTTACTATGCAATCACGCGTATTACTGTACTTTTATCACCAGGTATTTCAATAGCTAACAGTAAAACTTTTGCCGCTATTTTTATAAAAAGTTATTTCTGTTATTTTCTAACTCCGACAGTAATTCCGTTGTGGAGTCCACCAATGATTGTGTCGTCGTACGAATATTCCCCGACCAATCGAATATTTTATTACAACTTGCTTATTTTGCAAAAATTTTAAATATTGCCCACAACTATAACATTATATCAAATCCACACCATAATATTCAAAATGATATTTAGAAAAAATTAATCTTTATTCATAAAAGTTGGGATCTTAGAAGCGGCCAGTCCCAAGCCTTATTCAATCTCAGCTATTAGATCATACAATGACCGCCCACAAATATGTTAGATGAAATAGTACTCCCAACTAATGTATGATATGAAATAAGTCCATATATATATAGGATTTCAATCCATGGCAACCATTAACCTATATCACTATTCCAACAACCAACATGTCAACTGTAGATCAATTAAATGGAAGGCTGAGATCAGAAAAAATATATACCAACCCGCTACATATTGTAGCGGCCAAAACAACAATTTCTAGCGATTTCTATTTTAATAAAAATCAAATTAACTTGCTAATGTGGGCCCATATTGTCAGATAGAGAAAAAAAGAATTTACTTTTTTTATATACCAATCGCTACATCTTGTAGCGGCTTTGTCTTAATTTTTATTTTTTTATAACGTGGGCCCATTTTTTTAAATAGAATGATAAAAATAGAATTTATCTTTTTTATATACCAACCGCTATAGTTTGTAGCGGCTCGGTCTTAAATTTTTTTTTTTGCCATCCATTGTCCCACTTTGTTGTCCCATTTTGTCAGGAAGATAGATAAAGGATATATAATCACGGCTTGAAAAAAAAAAATTCCAACACAAGTGAAAATGGGTCCCACTTCCCACTTTTGTCATTTTATAAGAAAAAAAGTTAATTATCTTTATTAAAACCAACCGCTACATGTTGTAGCAGCTTGGCCTCTTTGTTTTCATTCTTAGAACATTTTTTTTCTCTAACACAAGTGAAGTGAAAATGGGTCCCACTTTTGTCAACTTTGTCAGATTTTATAAGAAAAAAAGGCAATTAATATTAATAATATAATAATAATAAGCCGCGCGTTGCTATCATTTTTACCCGTATTTTGTACACGAGTCTCCCTTTGTCTGATTTTGCATGAACTGTAAAAAGCTTCTAAACATCCCATCATTCATCGTTTGTTCGGTAATGTTGTTTATAGGAGGAATATTTCCTTCATATTGCACGTTCCCCTGGTTGGTGATTAAAGGTGTCTCCACGGTCTCATTCACTCTATTGTTAACATTCTCAGCTGCCATTCTCAAATATTGCCATAAAATAAAGGGTTAATTAAAGAAATTAACATACAACATAATACCTCTATATTATGACCGTCCAACAAATAAGCTTAGGTAGAACACACTAGCGAAAGATTTACTCGTCTCTCCTGTCCTAGTTCTACTCCCCGATCTCAGCCAGAGACCATATCTCTAAGCTCTGATACCAACTGTGACGCCCCCAAAATAGGTATACATAACCCATTCTGAGTGGCCAAATACATGGTACATAAATAAATACAACTTCATTAATACAATTGTCGTGCAAAATACGAAAACACATATACTGTGAGTTTAAATACAAATATTGTCTAATAGACAGTATTCAAACTCAAAAGGAGTCCTCATTGCAATTATTGAAACACTATTTTACAAAATAGTATGGACTGCTAAAACAACTGACTGGAAACATTACTCCACACCCCGACTAGTTCCCGCTATATTCTCGCCTCCTTAGAAGAAAAATATAACAAAAAGGAAAAGGGTGAGCTCAACTAGCCCGGTAAAAAATATTATGACTAAGATAATATAAAACAAATTATCATTATTCTTCAACAGAAAAAATCTAATAGAATATAATAGACAATAAATTTTAGATCAACAACTACAGCGGAAACAACAATCCATTAGAAGAGTCAAGTAGAGAATGAATTCTACTATCTTCTAAGATTTAAAAGTCCGTTCATCTAACACGGTATAGACTTCGCAAGAGTTTATGACTAACATACCCGTGATAATTTTATTCAGGTTCCTCGTCACGAAAAAAATGCTCTCTCTTAAACTACTGGCTTTGGCTTTTCTGGGACGGTCTTTAGTGCCTCCATCCTATCTGAACTTGTCTTCGGTGAACGACAAAATCGAGCTAAATGACCTTCTCTTCCATAATTATAACATGCTTTAGACGGCATCGCACAGTTTGGACTGATGTGCCCCTCCCCTCCGCATTTGAAACATATGATAGGTGGTCGTTCTCCTTCCTTAACAACGGGTGCTGGTGATGACGTCTTTCCATCATTGTTGAATCTCCTCTTCTTGAAATGACCATTCCTATTGTTTTGGTCCTGATTACCACCGAAGTGGTTACCATTTCTGGCATGTTGATTCCCTCCACACTTGTTATCACCGCTTCGATGACCGCTCTCACTGGTATTATCATTTTGTCGACTGCTCTCTTTTAGTTGCGTTGACTCGTTATCGCGCTCCACTAACTGAGCCCTATTCACAACATCTGAATACAAACACAGTTTATGAGAAATAAGATGTTGACGTATCTCAGGTTTCAAACCTCGCAAAAACATTCGCGTCATTCGCTCTTCATTATCCACCAAGTGGGACGCAAACCGGGACAACTCAGCAAATTTGGCTTCGTACTGCGACACGGTCATGTTGTTTTGCTCCAACTTGATAAATTCCACCTCCTTCATGTGACGAATACTTTCAGGAAAGTATTTGTCGTTGAACAGCTCTTGGAACTTCTCCCAAGATATCTTCAGTGCGGCAGGTTGAGTACGCTTAATCGATTCCCACCAGTAATCTGCCTCTCCTCGCAACATAAAGGCGGCAAAGGGAACTTTTTGCTCCTCGGAGCATCTCAAGACATCAAATATCTTGGTAATCTGTTTTATCCATGTTTCCGCTATAAGTGGTTTTGGCTCTCCCTTAAACTCTGGTGGTCCCAGCTCCTTGAACTGTTTAGCGGTGACCGTCCAAGAGTTTTCAGTGTTTTCACCTATATTTTGGACAGGAGCCGCTCTCGCCTGCTGTTGCATGAACTGCATAAAGTTTCTGAACATTCCATCATTCATCATCTGGTCAGTGTTGTTGTTTGCATGAGGATTGTCACCTTCCTGATGCACATTATCCTGATTATTAATATGTAGTGAATCAACAGTCGTCTGTGCTCCATTGCTATTCTCAACATTCTTAGATGCCATTTTCAGATACTGCCACAAAATAAAAGTTAATTGATATGTCATATATTATCCTTATATTATGACCGACCAATTAAATACCATGCAAATAAACTTAGGTAGGTCATACTAGCGAAGGAATTCCCCGTCTCTCCCCTCCTAGTTCTATTCTCACATCTTAGCCAGGGATCATATCCCTAAGCTCTGATACCAACTGTGACGCCCCCAAAATTAGGTATACAGCACCCATCTTGGGTCGTCAGATATATAGTACAGAATACAAATACAACTTACTAATACAACTGTCGTGTACAATACGACAAAACATAAACTGTGAGTTTGAATACAAATATTATCTTCTAGAGAGTATTCATACTCAAAAGGAGTCCTCATTACATTTATTAACACACCATTACATAGAATAGTGAGGACTACTAACTAATACTATTATTCGGACCATCACTCCGTTTCCCGACTTGCCCCAGCTACGTTCTCATTTCCTGAAGAGAACAGTGAAAGAAAGGGTGAGCTCAACTAGCCCAGTAAGAAATATTATGACTAAGATAATGCAGAATAAATTATCATTAGCTTTCAACAATGTTAAACTGATAAAATATATTAGACATCAAGTTTAACTGCAGCGGAACAAGCAATCCATTAAAAGAGTCAAGTAGAAAATAAAATCTACTATCTTTTATGATTTAAAAGGTTTTTCAGCACTGCTATCGCTGAGACTCAGCTTAATAAAATAATCCACATCATCGAATCACCCCTGCACTACGGCCAAGGATATTCGTGTATTCATTAATGGTCATGATCATGCCAACAACTGTCCATCAATGCACTACGGGCCAATGAGGACTTTTACCACATCATTTGTAATATTACGGTCATGATTATACCGAATAATCCCTGGTCATAATCATACCAAGTCCATCTATGCACTACAGGCCACAGATGACTTTCAACATTTTATAAACATGAGGATGATGACAATGATATAAGAATTCAATAAAACAAGTTCAAGAATTAATTTATCCAAGAATTAACAACGTCCAAATTGTCAACATGATACTGCTTTGTGGAGTAAAATTCAAGAATGCTTAGAAAAATATTTTCATGAAAAGATACTGGATGAACCACAATTATCAAGGATATTCCACAAATTTCATGGAGTATAGAAGTCAAAGTTTTAATCAACTGAGTATAATAAAGAATGGAATAACAAAAGAAATCACCATGCATGCGATAGACCGCACAGACAGGTTATTCTTAACAGGATAATAATAATGGAACCAGGTCCGGTGTAAACGCATAGACAGGATATTCCGACAGAATAATAAATAATGGAACCAGGTCCGGCGTAAACGCACAGACAGGATGTTCCAACAGAATAATAACAAAGACGGAACCAGGTCCGGTGTAAAACACACAGACAGGATGTTCTAACAGAATAATAATAAAAACGGAACCAGGTCCGGTGTAAAACACACAGACAGGATGTTCCAACAGAATAATAGAAGAATGTCACCAAGTATAGGGTAGACCGCGTATACTGGTTATTCCAACAGAATAATAAAGAATAGAATAACAGAAGTTCTCTTCATGAATATAAAAGAAATAATATTCCATACCTTAAAAAAACTGGATATTGAAAAAGTGAAGTAGCAGAATACTTTTATTCTCTCTCTCTTATTCTCTCTATACTTTCTCTCTCTATAGCTTGAATGAATTCGTGAAAAATAATGAAGCCCTAGGCCTCTATTTATAGAAAAACTGAGGGTGGCTCTTGGTCTTAACGAAGGGTCAAATGACTCTTGGTCTTAACGAAGGGTCAAATGACTTTTGGTAATATTGAAGGGACAACTACTATTGACGAAAGTAATTACTATTGACCAAGGTAAATACTATTGACGAAGGTAATTACTATTGACCAAGGTAAATACTATTGACCAAGGTAAATACTATTGACGAAGGTAATTACTATTGACTAAGGTAAATACTATTGACCAAGGTAAATACTATTGACGACGGTAATTACTATTGACGACGGTAATTACTATTGACGAAGAGACTCTTAGATGATGACATATGGCCCCCCATAAAAATAACCAAACTTACCACAACGTCTCAATTATTGATTTAATAATATAACATATTATACAAATGATACTATGACAATAATTTAAGAGATATGATGCAGCAATTACTGTAGCAATAATTGAGTATAGCTGAGTGACTTCTCACGTAAGCATCAATAATCAATACCGTGTGCTACTATGCAACCACGCGTATTACTGTACTTTTACTACCGGGTAGTTCAACAGTTTTAACGGTTTTAACGGTAACACCTCAACCGTTATTTTTATAGAAAGATAATTTTGTCGTTTTCTCAATCCGACAATAATTCCGTTGTGGGGTCCACCAATGATTGTGCCGTTGTACGAATATTCCCTGTTAAAATGAATATTCCCCGACCAATCGAATATCATATAACAACTTGCGTACTTTGCAAAATTTATAAATATTACCCACAACTATAACATTATATCAAATTAACTCCATAATATTCAAAAATGATATTTATAGAAAATTCATCTTTATTTATAAAAGTTGGGGTCTTACACCATAACCAAAGCATTATATTAAATTAACACCTTATTATTCAAAATAATAATTAGAGAAAATTTAATTCTTATTTATTAAAAAGTTGGTGTCTTACAACTGCTCTCTCTTTTCTGAATTATAAGATCAATTTTAACTTTCTAAAATTAAATTTGTGATGCTTTTAAATTTAAAATTGACATAATTAATTAAAGTTTGAAAAATAACAAATTTTGTAACTAGCAATATTTTTTAAATAATTTATGATATTCATAATTTATGAGGAACTAGTCTCATCACACACTACATTGTGCAAATTAATTAAATCACACATCACACCATATTAATCAGAAAGTCACTATATTATGTTATACATAAAACTATCATTAAATATTATTTCTCGTTCTACACATAATTAACCAGGCGAAGTCACGTTGGAGGTTGTGGAGTCAATTGACTCCACTAGGGAAAAAATTATTTTATAATATATGATAAATTTAAAAAAAAATGAATTGATTGACCATAAGAAAATTTTATAAATTTTTTAATATATGGGGTCAAATTAAATTTTTTATAATTTTCTCAATTCCAAATTACATCTATTCCTTGATGTATGCATCTTCTTCTAATATTTTTAAAATAAATAATAACATAAAAAATTTAAATATTTATTAACAAATTTGTGATTAAAAATGCATATTAGGGATCAATAAGGGGTGTGTGTGTATATATACAAGGGTGGATTTTAACTAATTTTTTTGTTGAAGTTAAATAAAGAAAATTTGAGTTAATCATAATATTTTTATAAAATACCGTGTATACTTCAAACTAAGAAGATTTTTGTATTTGTAATTAGAATTGGTTGTAAAAAAAATTTGTGTGACGCTCCCAAAATAGGTATACATCACCCATTCTGAGTCGCCAAATACATGGTACAGAAATAAATACAACTTCGTTATAATAATTGTCGTGCAAAATACGACAACACAAATACTGTGAGTTTAAATACAAATATTGTCTTTTAGACAATATCCACACTCAAATAAGTCATCATTATAATTATTGAAATACTATTTTACAAAATAGTGAGGACTGCTAACACAACTGACTGGAAACATCACTCCACACCCTGACTAGTTCCCACTATATTCTCCCCTCCTAAGAAAAATAGAACAAAAAGGAAAAGGGTGAGCTCAACTAGCCCAGTAAAGAATATTATGACTAAGATAATATACAACAAATTATCGTTAGTCTTCAACAGGGAAAAATCTGATAAAATATAATAGACAACAAGTTTTAGATCAACAACTGTAGCGGAAACAGCAAACCATTAGAAGAGTCAAGTAGAGAATGAATTCTACTATCTTCTAAGATTTAAAAGTCCATCAACGATATTTTATCCCTATAACATCAATCAATAACCATCTTTAATCAAATATTCATCTTTATACTACAGGCCAAAGATATTCATTTGTAACACCAGTCAGTCATGTTTATCTCAACACCTGTTCATCTTTGCACTACGGGCCAAAGATATTCATCAGTTAATCATTCATCTTTGCACTACAGGCCAAAGATATTCAGTAATATCATCATTTAGGACTGAGGATGATGAAAAATTATCTTAAAGAAAACAAATCCAATGAGACAGAAGGACAAATATTAGGGATTCGTATTATTGTTTATCCAAGTACAATAATACTCCATAATAACTAATTGTGAAGGAGAATTCAAAAATAAAGATCAAAACATGGATACAATCAAAGATAGTAACCATAATAGATGTGACGCCCACAAAATAGGTATACAACACTCATTCTGAGTCGCCAAATATATGGTACAGAAAGCAAACTACAACTTCAATAATACAATTGTCGTGCAAAATACGACAACACATACTATGAGTTTAAATACAAATATTGTCTTTTAGACAATATCCACACTCAAATAAGTCCTCAATACAATTATTCAAATATAATTTTACAGAAATAGTGAGGACTGCTAAAACATCTTTCTAGAACCATCACTCTATATCCCGACTAGATCCTGCTATGTTCTCACCTCCTGAGAAGAAAAATGGAACAAAAAGGAAAAGGGTGAGCTCAACTAGCCCAGTAAAGAATATTATGACTAAGATAATATACAACAAATTATCATTAGTATTCCACAGGAAAAAATCTGATAGAATATAATCGACAACAACTTTTAGATCAACAACTGCAGCGGAAACAGCAAACCATTAGAAGAGTCAAGTAGAGAATGAATTCTATTATCTTCTTAGATTTAAAAGTCCATCATCAATATTTTATCCCTGTAACATCAATTAATAATCATCTTTATCCAAATATTCATCTTTGCACTACAGGCCAAAGATATTCATTTGTATCATCTGTCAGTCATGTTCATCTCAACACTTGTTCATCTTTGCACTACAGGCCAAAGATATTCATCAAGTAATTATATATCTTTGCACTGCAGGCCAAAGATAATCAGTAATATCATCATTTAGGACTAAGGATGATGAAAAATATATTAAAGAAAACGAATCTAGTGAGACAGAAGGACAAATAGTAGGGATTCGTATAACAGTTTATCCAAGATCAATAATACTTCATAAAAATCAATTATGAAGCAGAATTTAAAAATAAAGATTAAAACATGGATACAATCAAAGATAGTAACCATAATAGACATCTTGGACCAAAAAGGAAAAATTTTATTTTTCGGTGAATAGTGTCGTATTCGTGAATAGTGTCGTATACGTGAATAGTAACGTATACGTGAATAGTAACTCTGACACAAAAAGTTCTAAATTTGATAAAAACTTATGTTAATATTTTAGCATAATGATATTAAAGAAAATAATATCATTTAAGAAAAAAATAATATCCCTTACCTCAAAATATCAGTACTTCTGGTCGAAATATCGGTATAAGGATGAAAGAACTTGCTCTGATGAATAAAAACTCTCAACATATCTAAATACTCACAAAATACACTCAATAATCTAGAGAGAGATAGAGAGAAAACTTGTTTCTGGTGTAATTTTCAATTCTAACTTAGCCATCTATTTATAGAAAAATGTTAGCACGCCGAAACAGACTTAACCTGCAACCTGATGGCTTTACCTGCTACTATTTCCACCCACCATATTTGAATAAAAATCTCAGCACATTTCTTCACCAACCAAGAGTGGGGCCCACCAATTCTAGAATTTTCCACCAAAATGATTAACTCCGAAAATTCAATAATATCTGAACCAGTCATCTCGTAAAATTCATAATAAATCATACGTTCATTTTTAACGGTTCAAAATTTGTGGACATATACTCAACTTATATATGTATAACATATCCAAAAATTACCACGATCCAACGGTCAGATTAAAAATTATAACCCTCGTAAAATATATTAAAAATCCTGATTTTTAATACCTCCATTCCGACAAAAATACTGATAAAAACCTCAACATTAACTCCTTCATTTTTAACCACAAAAATATATCTCTTATTTATATCCACATAAAATAAATATTTCCTTATCATATGAATCAATAATTAATTATTCACAAATAATATTACAGAATCACATTTATGACAACCAGACCTTTCCCAGTAAAGAGGGGGCTTTTCAATAAGGATTTCTCCTTACTGGCGCGTAATTAGATGACCAAACCTCTCCTTAGATAAAAATTTCTAGACATTGCCAATAATGTTATCTAATAATATTATTCAAATAATATGAATTATTAATCTGATAAAGGAAAATACTGTGCAGCAACAATTATTGAAATAATAATAATATAAAATATCAACGCAGCAATTACTGAATCAATAAAATAAAATATTGAATAATAACTACTGTAACAATTATTGAGTAGTGCCTTCTTACGTAAGAATCAATAATTGGTACAATACCGTGTGCTATTATATTTTAACCACCGGGTATTCCTACAGTATTAACGGTAACAACTACGCCGTTATTTATAAACAACTTATACTTGTCGTTTTCTTCATCCAATCACTTTCCGTTATGGGGCCCACACAAGGTTGCGCCGTCGTACGAATATTCTCCGACAAAATGAATATTTTATAACCACTTGCTTAGTTTGCAAAATTTACACATTTCACCCATAACCAAAGTATTATATCAAATTAACCCCTTATTATTCACAATAATATTTTAAAAAAAATTGATTTTATTCATTAATAAGCTGGGGTCTTACATCCTCTCCTCCTTATGAAATTTCGTCCTCGAAATTGACGTACGTACCTGATATTTAGAAAAGGTGAAGATACCTCGCTTTCATTTCTGATTCCAACTCCCAGGTCATTTCTTCAATAGCATGGTTTCTCCACAAAACCTTAACTTGTGGAATAACCTTTGTGCATAGGACATGCTCTTTCCTATCCAAGATCTTAACAGATACCTCCTCGTACGTTAAATCTTCAGCTATCTCGTCTGGTTCTAACTCAATAATGTGGTTCGGGTCTTTACATATTTACGAAGCATAGATATGTGAAAAACATTATGAACACGAGACATGCTTGGAGGTAATGCGAGTCTATATGCCACATTTCCTATTCGCTCAAGAATCTCAAATGGACCAACAAATCTTGGATTGAGCTTTCCTCTCTTCCCAAATCTTGTAACTCCCTTCCATGGTGCAACACGTAATAATACATGATCCCCAATATTAAATTCCACGTCCTTCCGATGAAGATCCGCATAACTCTTTTGTCGATCCTGTGCCGTTTGTATACGTTGTCGAATCGTTTGGATCTTCTCTGTAGTCATGCGTACCAACTCTGGTCCCAACAATGTTGCTTCACCCACCTCGTCCCAGCATACTGGAGAACGACATTTTCTTCCATACAACGCCTCGAATTGAGCCACACCTATGCTCGCCTGATAACTATTGTTGTAGGAGTATTCCACCAATATTAGGTACTTATCCCAACTCCCTTTGAGATCTAGGACACAGAGTCTTAATAGATCTTAAAGAGTTTGAATAGTCCTCTCTGATTGTCCGTCCGTTTGAGGATGGTATGCCGAACTGAATCGTAAATTCGTGCACATAGCTTTCTGCAAGCTAACCCAAAATCATGAAGTGGATCTTGGGTCACGATCCGAAACTATGGATACTGGCATGCCATGCAATCTCACAATCTCGTTCACATATATACTAGCAAGACGTTCAAGAGAATAAGTCTCACGTATCGGTAAGAAATGAGCAGACTTGGTTAATCTATCAACAATAACCTAAATCGCATCTATGCTTTGAGAAACCTTGGGAAGACCTGTAACGAAATCCATGGGTAATGTGTTCCCACTTCCATTTCGGGATCTCAAGTGGTTGCAATGGACCCTTTGGCACTTGATGCTCCGCGTTTACACGTTGACAAGTTAAACACCTCGAGATAAACTCCGCGATCTCTCTTTTCATATTGCTCCACCAAAATGTGTGTCAAAGATTGTGATACATTTTGGTACTCCCACGATGGATTGAAAACGGTGTGTTGTGTGCCTCCATCATTATTCTATGCTTCAAGTCAAAAATGTTAGGAACACGAAGTCTGGAGTTAACTCGAAGTATTCCTTCTTCATCTATTCTTGCTTCTGGAATAGCACCTTCTTGCACTTTCTTCTTCGTACGCATCAGCTTTATATCTGTAGCTCGAGCAGCTTTAACTTTATCGATTAAAGCCGGTTCTACTCGTATATTTGATATCATCATGTGGGTACTTGGAGCCTTCATCTCTATCTCCATCCTTTGCAAGTCATAAAAAATGGGCCTTTGTGTTAACAACATTGCACTCGTACCCGCATATGATCTTCTACTCAATGCGTCAGCTACTACGTTTGCTTTTCCAGGATGATATTGGATGGTATAATTGTAATCTTTCAACAGCTCGAGCCAACGTCGCTGCCGCATGTTTAGTTCCTTTTGGGTGAAGAAATATTTGAGGCTTTTATGATCTGTATAGATCTCCACTTTCTCCCCATACAGGTAGTGTCTCCAGATCTTCAACGCGAAAATGACTGCTGCCAACTCCAAATTATAAGTAGGATAATTCCTCTCATATTCTTTGAGTTGTCGCGAGGCATAGGCTATGACTTTCCCATATTGCATGAGAACACATCCTAACCCTTTGCCTGAAGCATCGCTGTAGATAACAAATCCATCCGAACCAGATGGTATTGTCAGAACAGGTGCCGAAATGAGTCTCCTCTTAAGTTCTTGGAAACTCTTCTCGTATTCCTCACTCCATACAAAATTTATATCTTTCCAAGTCAACTGAGTTAACGGAGTAGCGATTCGAGAAAATCTTTCCATAAATCTCCGATAATAACCAGCTAAGCCCAGAAAGCTACGTAATTCGGTTACCGACTTCGGTTGCTCCCAACTTTGTATGGCTTCAATCTTCGCCGGGTCGACAGATACTCCATGTTTTGACACCACGTGCCCAAGGAATGCTACTTCCTCAAGCCAGAACTCACATTTCTTCAGTTTGGCATATAGCTTGTTTTCACGAAGCCTTTGCAATATCAGCTTTAAATGGCGCTCATAATCTTCACGGCTTTTGGAATAGATGAGGATGTCATCAATAAAGACAACAACGAACTGATCCAAATATTCTTTGAATACACAGTTCATCATATCCATGAAGGCAGCAGGAGCATTAGTCAATCCAAAAGATATAACTAAGAATTCATAATAATGCCCGTACCGAGTTCTGAAGGCAGTCTTTGGAATATCCTCAGTTTTAATCTTCAGCTGATGATATACAAAACGAAGAATGATCTTTGAAAAGAATTGTGCTCCTTGCAACTGGTCAAATAGGTCATCAATGCAAGGTAGCGGATACCTATTCTTGATAGTGACATGATTCAATTCTCGATAGTCGATACAAAGTCGCATACTCCCGTCTTTCTTCTTTACGAATAACACAGGAGCACCCCAAGGAGATGTACTAGGACGAATAAAACCGATGTCCAACAACTCCTGTAGTTGAACTTTTAACTCCTGAAGTTCAATAGGAGCCATTCGATATGGGATTTTAGAAATGGGCTTTGTACCGGGTTCAAGGTCAATAAAGAATTCAACTTCACGTTCTGGGGTAGACCAAGAAGTTCTTCAGGAAATACATCGGAAAATTCTCTAACAATAGAAATATTATTCAAATCTGACTTGTCTTTGTTCAAATCCATAACATGGGCTAAGAAAGCTTGACATCCATTTTTTAATAAACGAATAGCTTTGTGGCTTGATATGACAGTGACTGATTTTAGTGGTTTAGTAGTTTGAATTCGTATGACAGGTTGGTTAAGAATATGAAAACTAACAACCTTACGAAAATAATCAATTTTAGCATGATGAGTGGTTAACTAATCAATTCCTAAAATCACATCAAAAGCAAGTATCTATAAAGAGATAAGATCAATAGGTAATGTGATAGTGCCAATTTGGATTATGCAAGATTTATAAACTGTAGATGTAACGAAGGTTTCACCCAACGGAGTTTCAACAGATAAGTCAAAGTCCAATTTCTCCGGAGTCAAGTTTAAACGTTGAGCACAAGTAGGAGAGATAAAAGAATGGGTAGAACCGGTATCTAGTAAAGTATAAACTTCGCAAGAATTCAAGATTAGCTTACCCGTGATCACCTCGTTCGGGCTTTTCGCGTTTTGGCCAGTCACGACAAACGCTCTTCCAGGAATCGCTGATTTTGACTTATCCGGGATAGCTTTTGGAGTCACCATCCCCGCTGAACTTGGTTTTGCTATAGAACACTCTCGAGCTATATGACCCTCCTTTCCATAGTTATAACATACCTTAGATTGTTGTGGGCAGTTTGGGCTGATATGTCCCTCTTTCCCACATTTGTAACATACGACCGGTGGTCGTTCTCCTCCCCTAGAAATAGTTGATGCTTGTGCTGACGTCTTCACATTATCATTGTTGTACATACTCATTATCTCGCTCTAATAATTGAGCCCTGTTTACAACATCTGAATATAAATAAAATTTATGAGAGATAAGATATTGTCGAATCTAGGGTTTTAGACCTCTCAGAAACATCCTTGTCATTCGTTCCTCATTTTCGACCAAATGAGGTGAAAACCTGGATAACTCTGCAAACTTCGATTCATACTGGGACACCATCATGTTGTTTTGTTCCAGTCTGATAAACTCCACCTCCTTCATATGACGAATACTTTCAGGAAATTACTTATCATTAAACAGTTTTTGAAATGTTTCCCAGGACATGTTGAGTGCGTCAGGCTGGGTACACTTCACAGACTCCCACCAGTAGTCTGCCTCACCGCGGAACATAAAAGTGGCTAATGGAACCTTCTGTTCCTCCGTGCATCCTAAGACATCGAATATATTGGTAATTTGCTTGACCCACGTTTCCGCCATGATCGGATCTGGCTTTCCTTTAAATTCTAGTGGTCCCAATTCTTTGAACTGCTTGGCTGTGACAAACCGCGCGTTGTTATCATTTCCACCTGTATTCTGCACACGAGTCTCCCTCGTCTGATTTTGCATGAACTGTAAAAAGCTCCTAAATATTCCATCATTCATCGTTTGCTCGGTAACGTTGTTTTCAAAAGGAATATTGCCTTCCTGTTACACGTTCCCTTGGGTGGTGATCAAAGGTGTCTCCACGGTATGATTTACTCCATTATTAACGTTCTCAGCTGTCATTCTTAAATACTGCCATAAAACAAGGGTTAATAGTCATGTCATATATTATCCCTATACTCTGACCGACCAAATAAATACCAAATAAACTTAGTCAGGTCATACTAGCGAAGGAATTCCCCGTCTCTCCCCTCCTAGTTCTTGTCTCACATCTCAGCCAGGGATCATATCCCTAAGCTCTGATACCAACTGTGACGCCCCCAAAATAGGTATACAATACCCATTCTGAGTCGCCAAATACATGGTACAGAAAGAAAACTATAACTTCAATAATACAATTATCGTGCAAAATACGACAACGCATACTGTGAGTTTAAATACAAATATTGTCTTTTAGACAATATCCACACTCAAATAAGTCCTCAATACAATTATTCAAACACTATTTTACAAAAATAGTGAGGACTGCTAAAACATCTTTCTAGAACCATCACTCCATACCCCGACTAGATCCTGCTATGTTCTCACCTCCTGAGAAGAAAAATGGAACAAAAAGGAAAAGGGTGAACTCAACAAGCCCAGTAAAGAATATTATGACTAAGATAATATACAACAAATTATCATTAGTATTCAACAGGGAAAAATCTGATAGAATATAATCGACAACAACTTTTAGATCAACAACTGCAGCGGAAACAGCAAACCATTAGAAGAGTCAAGTAGAGAATGAATTCTACTATCTTCTAAGATTTAAAAGTCCATCATCAATATTTTATCCCTGTAACATCAATTAATAATCATCTTTATCCAAATATTCATCTTTGCACTACAGGCCAAAGATATTCATTTGTATCACATGTCAGTCATGTTCATCTCAACACCTGTTCATCTTTGCACTACAGGCCAAAGATATTCATCAAGTAATCATACATCTTTGCACTACAGGCCAAACATATTCAGTAATATCATCATTTAGGACTGAGAATGATAAAAAATATCTTAAAGAAAACGAATCCAGTGAGACAGAAGGACAAATAGTAGGGATTCGTATAACAGTTTATCCAAGATCAATAATACTTCATAATAATCAATTGTGAAGCAGAATTCAAAAATAAAGATCAAAACATGGATACAATCAAAGATAGTAACCATAATAGACATCTTGGACCAAAAAAGAAAATTTTTATTTTTCGGTGAATAGTGCCGTATACGTGAATAGTAACGTATACGTAAATAGTAACCCCGACACAAAAAGTTCCAAATTTGATAAAAACTCATGTTAATATTTCAGCATAATGATATTGAAGAAAATAATATAATTTAACAAGAAAATAATATCCCTTACCTCAAAATATCAGTACTTCTGGTCGGAATACCGGTATAAGGCTGAAAGAACTTGCTCTGATGAATAGAAACTCTCAAAGTATCTAAATACTCACAAAATACACTCAATAATCAAGAGAGAGAAAGAGAGAAAACTTGTTTCTGGTGTGATTTTCAATTCTAACTTAGCCCTCTATTTATAAGAAAATGTTAGCATGCCGAAGCAGTCTTAACCTGCAACCTGATGGCTTTACCTGTTACTATTCCCACCCACCACATTTGAAGAAAAATCTCAGCACATTTCTTCACCAAGCAAGAGTGGGGCCCACCAATTCTAGAATTTTCCACCAAAATGATTAACTCCGAAAATTCAACAATTTCTGAACCAGTCATCTCGTAAAATTCATAATAAATCATACGTTCATTTTTAACGGTTCAAAATTTATGGACATATACTCAACTTATATATGTATAACATATCCAAAAATTACCACGATCCAACGGTCGGATTAAAAATTATAAACCCCGTAAAATATCTCAAAAATCCTAATTTTTAATACCTCCATTCCGACAAAAATACTGATAAAAATCTCAACATTAACTCCTTCATTTTTAACCACAAAAATATATCCCTCATTTATATCCATATAAAATAAATATTTCCTTATCATATGAATCAATAATTAATTATTCACAAATAATATTACAGAATCACATTTATGACAACCAGGCCGTTCCCAGGAAAGAGGGGGCTTTTCAATAAGGATTTCTCCTTACTGGCGCGCAATTAGATGACCAAACCTCTCCTTAGACAAAATTTTCTAGACATTGCCAATAATGTTATCTAATAATATTATTCAAATAATATGAATTATTGATCTGATAAATAAAAATATTGTGCAGCAATAATTATTGAAACAACAATAATATAAAATATCAACGCAGCAATTATTGAATCAATAAAATAAAATATTGAATAATAACTACTGTAACAATTATTGAGTAGTGCCTTCTTACGTAAGAATCAATAATTGGTGCAATACGGTGTGCTACTGTATTTTAACCACCGGGTATTCCAACAGTAATAACGGTAACAACTACGCCGTTATTTATAAATAACTTATACTTGTCGTTTTCTTCATCCAATCGCTTTCCATTATGGGGCTCACACAAGGCTGCGCCGTCGTACGAATATTCCCCGACAAAATGAATATTTTATAACCACTTGTTTAGTTTGCAAAATTTGCACATTTCACCCATAACCAAAGTATTATATCAAATTAACCCCTTATTATTCACAATAATATTTAGAAAAAATTTGATTTTATTTATTAATAAGCTGGGGTCTTACAATAGACAGTTGGACAAAAAAAAATTTATTTTTCGGTAAATAGTGTCGTATTCGTGAATAGTGCCGTATACGTGAATAGTAACTCCGACATAAAAAGTTTCAAATTTGATAAAAAATTTATATCAATATTTCAGCATAATGATATTGAAGAAAATAATATCATTTAAGAAGAAAATAATATCCCTCACCTCAAACGAACAGTACTTCTGATCAGAATATCGTATATGAGGATGAATGAAACTTGTGCTGAATAGCAACTCTCAAAGTATCAAAATACTCACAAAACACGTTCAATAATATAGAGAGAGAAAGAGAGAAAACTTATGAATTCTTGTGTGATTTTCAATTCTAACTTAGCCCTCTATTTATAGGAAAATGTTAGCACGCCGAAGCAGACTTGACCTGCAACCTGATGGCTTTACCTGCTACTATTCCCACCCACCACATTTGAATAAAAATTTCAGCATATTTTTCACCAACCAAAAGTGGGGCCCACCAATTCTAGACTTTTCTACCAAAATGATAAATTCTGAAACTTCAACAATTTCTGAACCAGTCATCTCTTAAAATTCGTAACAAATCATACGTTCATTTTTAACGGTTCAAAATTTGTGGACATATACTCAACTTATATATGTATAACATATTAAAAAATCACAACGATCCAACGGTCGGATTAAAAATTATAACCCCCGCAATATATCTCAAAAACTCTGATTGATTTTTAATAGCTCCATTCCGACAAAAATACTAATAAAATACCTCAACATTAACTCCTTCATTTTTAACCACAAAATATATCCAACATTTATATTCACATAAAATAAATATTTCCTTATCATATGAATCAATAATTAATTATTCACAATTAATATTACAAAATCACATTTATGACAACCAGGCCGTTCCCAGGAAAGAAGGGGCTTTCCAATAAGGATTTTTCCTTACTGGCGCGTAATTAGATGACCAAACCTCTCCTTAGACAGAACTTTCTAGACATTACCAATAATGTTATCTAATAATATTATTCAAATAATATGAATTATTGATCTGATAATGGAAAATACTGTGCAGTGACAATTATTGAAACAACAATAATATAAAATATCAATGCAGCAATTATTGAATCAATAAAATAAAATATTGAACAGTAACTACTGTAACAATTATTGAGTAGTGCCTTCCTTCGTAAGAATCAATAATTCAAAAATACTGTGTAATCCGTGTGCTACTGTGCAACCATGCGTATTACTGTATTTTAACCACCGGATATTCCAACAGTATTAACGGTAACAACTATGCCGTTATTTATAAAAACTCAATTTTTGTCGTTATCTTTATCCAATCGTTTTTCGTTATGGGGCCCACAAATAGCTGCGCCGTCGTACGAATATTCCCCGATAGAAAGAATATTCCACGACAAAATGAATATTTTATAACCACTTGTTTATTTTACAAAATTTGCACATTTCACCCATAACCAAAGTATTATATCAAATTAACACCTTATTATTCACAATAATATTTAGAAAAAATTTGATTTTATTCATTAATAAGTTGGGGTCTTACAACTATCCAAGATACAAATTATCATATCATTCTTTTAGTCTTGGTTTACAGTGTTCTTGTATCCTTTATTTCAATATCTATTGTAAACATAGTAGTACAAGTCTAGGATTGGCTTGGGGTTTTTATTTTAGTAATACTCAGTCTGTTCAACGAAGTTATCAAAGTCTCAGAGGTGAGATGTGTTGCAGAGGGGGCAGAGGTGTTCAATCGATTGTCGTTGTAACAGAGAGTTTTTATTTACTTTGTAATTGCTGAGTATTATTTTAATAAAGTAAGTCTCCAATCCTAGTTGGGAATGGACGTGGATTAGGCTACTAGACTAGAAGATAGGGGCCAAACCACGTAAAAATCTTAGTGTGATTTACTGTTGTTTTGCTTCTATTTTTAGCTTCTATATTCTGCAGATTTTGTTTACGTCAAAAAAAAATTTCACTAATACGGACAGGTATTAGCTGTCCGTTTATAACAGACGAAGAATATAACTAATACGGACAGGGATAGACCGTCCGATTATAGCCTGTTATAGTAAACTTTAAAAATTGGCCACTGTAGATCACTTCTAAGTAGTTACACCCATGAGGTCCACATAGGAGCTCTTATCCCACAATAACACAACGGCATAGCTTCATAATCAACATCAATGGTGCATCTTCGAGCAGAGGATGAAGATGACGATGAATAGTGAGCCATGGCAATGATGATTAGGACTGTGGTTTCTTATCCTCTCTACGACTAAAGAACAAAATGGCAAGATTAGGGTTTTGCCTCTCCTTCTCTCCTATTTCTCCTTCTTCTCTACGGCAAGAGATATCGACTAGGGCCAATTTATAAATTTTACTATAACAGGCTATAATCGGACGGTCTATCCATGTCCGTATTTGTTATATTCTTCGTCTGTTATAAACGGACAGCTAATACCTGTCCGTATTAGTGAAAAAAAATTCGACGTAAACAAATTCTGCAGAATATAGAAGCTAAAAATAGAAGCAAAACTACATTAAATCACACTAAGATTTTTACGTGGTTCGGCCCCTATCCTCTAGTCTAGTAGCCTAATCCACGTCCATTCCCAACTAGGATTAGAGACTCACTTTATTAAAATAATACTCAGCAATTACAAAATAAATAAAAACTCCCTATTACAACGACAATCGATTGGACATCTCTGCCCCCTTTGCACCTCTGCAATACCTCTCACCTCTGAGACTTTGATAACTTCGTTGAATAGACTGAGTATTACTAAAATAAAAATCTCAAGCCAATCCTAGACTTGTACTACTATGTTTACAATTGATATTGAAATAAAGGATACAAGAACACTGTAAACCAAGACTAAAATAATGATATGATAATTTGTATCTTGGATAGTTGTAAGACCCCAATGTATTAATGAATAAAAATAAATTTTCTCTAAATATTATTGTGAATAATAAGGTGTTAATTTGATATAAAACTTTGGTTATGGGTGAAATGTGAAAATTTTATAAAATAAATAAGTGGTTATAAAATATTCATTTTGTCAGGGAATATTCGTTTGGTCGTGGAATATTCTTTCTGTCGGGGAATATTCGTACGACGGCGCAGCTATTGGAATATCCGGTGGTTAAAATACAGTAATACGCGTGGTTGCACAGTAGCACACGGATTGTACAGTATTTTTGAATTATTAATTCTTATGAAGGAGGCACTACTCAATAATTGTTACAGTAATTACTGTTCAATATTTTATTTTATTGATTCAATAATTGCTGCATTGATATTTTATATTATTGTTATTTCAATAATTGTCACTGCACAGTATTTCTCATTATTAGATCAATAATTCATATTATTTGAATAATATTATTAGATAACATTATTGGTAATATCTAGAAAGTTCTGTCTAAGGAGAGGTTTGGTCATCTAATTGCGCGCCAGTAAGGAGAAATCCTTATTGGAAAGCCCCCTCTTTCCTGGGAACGGCCTGGTTGTCATAAATGTGATTCTGTAATATTAATTATTGATTCATATGATAAGAAAATATTTATTTTATGTGAATATAAATGTTAGATATATTTTGTGGTTAAAATGAAGGAGTTAATGTTGAGGTGTTTTATCAGTATTTTTATCGGAATTGAGGTATTAAAAATCAATCAGGATTTTTGAGATATATTGCGGGGGTTATAATTTTTAATCCGACCGTTGGATCGTTGTGATTTTTGGATATGTTATACATATATAAGTTGAGTATATGTCCACAAATTTTGAACCGTTAAAAATGAACGTATGATTTGTTATGAATTTTAAGAGATGTCTGGTTCAGAAATTATTGAAGTTTTAGAATTTATCATTTTGGTAGAAAATTCTAGAATTGGTGGGCCCCACTTTTAGTTGGTGAGAAATGTGCTGAAATTTTTATTCAAATGTAGTGGGTGAAAATAGTAGCAGGTAAAGCCATCAGGTTGTAGGTCAAGTCTGCTTCGGCGTGCTAACATTTTCCTATAAATAGAGGGCTAAGTTAGAATTGAAAATCACACTAGAATTCATAAGTTTTCTCTCTTTCTCTCTCTATATTATTGAGCATATTTTGTGAGTATTTTGATACTTTGAGAGTTGCTATTCAGCACAAGTTTCATTCAGCCTCATATACGATATTCTGATCAAAAGTACTGTTCGTTTGAGGTAAGGGATATTATTTTCTTCTTAAATGATATTATTTTCTTCAATATCATTATGCTGAAATATTAATATAAACTTTTTATCAAATTTAAAACTTTTTGTGTCGGGGTTACTATTCACGTATACGGCACTATTCACATATACGGCACTATTCACGAATACGGCACTATTCACCGAAAAAAAAAAATTTGTCCAAGATGTCTATTATGGTTACTATCTTTGATTGTATCCATGTTTTGATCTTTATTTTTAAATTCCCCTTCATAATTGGTTATTATGGAGTATTATTGTACTTGGATAAACTATAATACGAATCCCTAATATTTGTCCTTCTGTCTCATTGGATTCTTTTTTTTTAAGATAATTTTTCATCATCCTCAGTCCTAAATGATGATATTACTGAATATCTTTGGCCTGTAGTGCAAAGATGAATGATTAACTGATGAATATCTTTGGCCTGTAGTGCAAAGATGAACAGGTGTTGAGATTAACATGACCGACTGGTGTTACAAACGAATATCTTTGGCCTGTAGTGCAAAAATGAATATTTGATTAAAGATGGTTATTGATTGATGTTACAAGGATAAAATATCGTTGATAGACTTTTAAATCTTAGAAGATAGTAGAATTCATTCTCTACTTGACTCTTCTAATGGTTTGCTATTTTCGCTGAAGTTGTTGATCTAAAACTTGTTGTCTATTATATTTTATCAAATTTTTCCCTGTTGTAGACTAACGATAATTTGTTGTATATTATCTTAGTCATAATATTCTTTACTCAGAATGGGTGATGTATACCTATTTTGGGGGCGTCACAGTTGATATCAGAGCTTAGGGATATGGTCTCTGGCGGAGGCCGAGGAATAAAACTAGGAGGGGAAAGATGAGTAAATCATTCGCTAGTGTGTCCTACCTAAGCTTAATTGTTGGTCGGTCATAATATAGGGATATTATGTGATATGTTAATTTGTTTAATTAACCCTTGTTTTATGGCAATATTTGAGAATGGCAACCGAGAACGTTAACAATGGAGTATATGATACTGTGGAACAACCTTTAGTCACAAACCAGGAGAACGTTCAATAGGAAGGCAATATTCCTCCTGTAAACAACGTTACCGGGCAAACGATGAATGATGGAATGTTTAGGAGCTTCTTGCAGTTCATGCAAAATCAGACGAGGGAGACTCGTGTATAAAATACGGGTGGAAATGATGGTAACGCGCGATTTATCACAGCCAAGCAGTTCAAGGAGTTGGGACCACCAGAATTCTGGGGAAAGCCGGATCCGATTATGGCGAAAACGTGGGTCAAACAAATTACCAAGATATTTGATGTCTTGGGATGCACGGAGGAACAAAAGGTTCCATTCGCCACATTTATGTTCCGTGGTGAGGCAGATTACTGGTGGGAATCTGTAAAGCGTACCCAGCCAGCCACACTCAGCATGTCTTGGGAAACGTTTCAGAAGCTATTCAATGATAAGTACATTCCTGAAAGTATTCGTCATATGAAGGAGGTAGAATTTATCAGACTAGAACAAAACAACATGACCGTGTCTCAGTACGAGGAGAAGTTCGCGAAGTTATCTAGGTTTGCACCTCATTTGGTGGAGAACGAGGAACGTATGACAAGGATGTTTTTGAGAGGTCTAAAACCCGAGATTCGGCAATATCTTATCTCTTATAAATTTTCTTTATATTCAGATGTTGTTACATGGCTCAATTATTAGAGCGAGATAATGAGTATGTTCAACCGAGGGACCATAACCAGGGACATACCGGTGGTGGCAGTCATCGGAGCAATGAAAACCAGCAGGGAGGAAAATATTCAGACAAAATCGGTAACCACTCTGGTGGTAATCGTGGCCATGATAATAGAAGGAGCGAGTCAGGAGGAGATTTCAAGAAGAGAAGGTACAACAATGATAACGTGAAGACGTCAGCACAAACATCAATTGTTTCTAGGGGAGGAGAACGACCACCGGTCGTATGTTACAAATGTGGGAAAGAGGGACATATCAGCCCAAACTGTCCACAACAATCCAAGGTATGTTATAACTGTGGAAAGGAGGGTCATATAGCTCAAGAGTGTTCTGTAGCAAAACCAAGTTCAGCGGGGATGGTGACTCTAAAAGTTGTCCCGGATAAGTCGAAATTAGCTGTTCCTGGAAGGGCGTTTGTCGTGACTGGCCAAAACGCGAGAAACCCCAACGAGGTGATCACGGGTAAGCTAATCTTGAATTCTTGCGAAGTTTATACTTTACTAGATACCGGTTCTACCCATTCTTTTATCTCTCTTGCTTGTGCTCAACGTTTGAACTTGACTCTGGAGAAATTGACCTTTGACTTATCTGTTGAAACTCCGTTGGGTGAAACCTTTGTTACATCTACAGTTTATAAATCTTGCTTAATCCAAGTTGGCACCATCACATTACCTGTTGACCTTATTTCTTTAAAGATACTTACATTTGATGTGATTTTAGGGATTGATTGGTTAACTACTCATCATGCCAAAATTAATTGTTTTCTTAAGGTTGTTAGTTTTCATATTCCTAACCAACATGTTATGCGAATTCAAGCAACCAAACCATTAAAATCAATCGCTGTTATATCAAGACATAAAGTTATTCGTTTATTGAAAAACAGATGTCAAGCTTTCTTAGCCCATGTTATGGACTTGAACAAAAACACGATAGATTTGAATAATATTTCTGTTGTTAGTGAATTTCCTGACGTATTTCCTGAAGGACTTCCTAGTCTACCCCCAGAACGTGAAGTTGAATTCTTTATTGACCTTGAACTCGGTACAAAGCCCATTTCTAAAACCCCATATCGAATGGCTCCTATTGAACTTCAGGAGTTAAAAGTCCAATTACAGAAGTTATTAGACATCGATTTTATTCGTCCTAGTACATCTCCTTGGGGTGCTCCTATTTTATTAGTAAAGAAGAAAGACGGAAGTATACGACTTTGTATCGACTATAGGGAATTGAACCATGTCACCATCAAGAATAGGTATCCGCTACCTCGCATTGATGACCTATTCGACCAGTTACAAGGAGCAAAATTCTTTTCAAAGATCGACCTTCGTTCTGGATATCATCAGCTGAAGATTAAAACTGAGGATATTCCAAAGACTGCCTTAAGAACTCGGTACGGGCATTATGAATTCTTAGTCATGTCTTTTGGATTGACTAATGCTCCTGCTGCTTTCATGGATATGATGAACCGTGTGTTCAAAGAATATTTAGATCAGTTCGTTGTTGTCTTTATTAATGATATCCTCATCTATTCCAAAAGCCGTGAAGATCATGAGCGCCATTTGAAGCTGATATTGCAAAGGCTTCGTGAAAATAAGCTATATGCCAAACTGAAGAAATGCGAGTTTTGGCTTGAGGAAGTAGCATTTCTTGGGCACGTGGTGTCAAAATATGGAGTATCTGTCGACTCGGCGAATATTGAAGCCATACAAAGTTGGGAGCAACCGAAGTCGGTAACCAAAGTACATAGCTTTTTGGGCTTAGCTGGTTATTATCGGTGATTTATGGAAGGATTTTCTCGAATCGCTACTCCGTTAACTCAGCTGACTCGGAAAGATACAAAATTCGTATGGAGTGAGGAATGCGAGAAGAGTTTCCAAAAACTCAAGAGGAGACTCATTTCGGCACCTGTTCTGACAATACCATCTGGTTCGGATGGATTTGTTATCTACAGCGATGCTTCAGGCAAAGGGTTAGGATGTGTTCTCATTCAACATGGGAAAGTCATAGCCTATGCCTCGCGACAACTCAAAGAATATGAGAGGAATTATCCTACTCATGATTTGGAGTTGGCAGTAGTCGTTTTCGCGTTGAAGATCTGGAGACACTACTTGTATGGGGAGAAAGTGGAGATCTATACAGATCATAAAAGCCTCAAATATTTCTTCACCCAAAAAGAACTCAACATGCGGCAACGATGTTGGCTCGAGCTGCTGAAAGATTACGTTCATACCATCCAATATCATCCTGAAAAAGCAAACATAGTAGCTGTGACGCCCCCAAAATAGGTATACAACACCCATTCTGAGTCGCCAAATACATGGTACAGAAAGCAAACTACAACTTCAATAATATAAATGTCGTGCAAAATACGACAACACATACTGTGAGTTTAAATACAAATATTGTCTTCTAGACAATATCCACACTCAAATAAATCCCCATTACAATTATTCAAATACTATTTTACAGAAATAGTGAGGACTGCTAAAACATCTTTCTAGAACCATCACTCCATACCCCGACTAGATCCTACTATGTTCTCACCTCCTGAGAAGAAAAATGGAACAAAAAGGAAAAGGGTGAGCTCAACTAGCCCAGTAAAGAATATTATGACTAAGATAATATACAAACAAATTATCGTTAGTCTTCAACAGGGAAAAATCTGATAGAATATAATCGACAACAAGTTTTAGATCAACAACTGCAGCGGAAACAGCAAACCATTAGAAGAGTCAAGTAGAGAAAGAATTCTACTATCTTCTAAGATTTAAAAGTCCATCATCAATATTTTATCCCTGTAACATCAATTAATAATCATCTTTATCCAAATATTCATCTTTGCACTACAGGCCAAAGATATTCATTTGTATCACCTGTCAGTCATGTTCATCTCAACACCTGTTCATCTTTGCACTACAGGCCAAAGATATTCATCAAGTAATCATACATCTTTGCACTACAGGCCAAAGATATTCATTAATATCATCATTTAGGACTGAGGATGATGAAAAATATCTTAAAGAGAACGAATCCAATGAGACAGAAGGACAAATAGTAGGGATTCGTATAACAGTTTATCCAAGATCAATAATACTTCATAATAATCAATTGTGAAGCAGAATTCAAAAATAAAGATCAAAACATGGATACAATCAAAGATAGTAACCATAATAGACATCTTGGACAAAAAGGAAAAATTTTATTTTTCGGTGAATAGTGCCGTATTCGTGAATAGTGCCGTATACGTGAATAGTGCCGTATACGTGAATAGTAACCCCGACACAAAAAGTTCCAAATTTGATAAAAACTCATATCAATATTTCAGCATAATGATATTGAAGAAAATAATATCATTTAAGAAGAAAATAATATCCCTTACCTCAAGATATCAGTACTTCTGGTCGGAATACCGGTATAAGGCTGAAAGAAACTTGCTCTGATGAATAGAAACTCTCAAAGTATCTAAATACTCACAAAATACACTCAATAATCTAGAGAGAGAAAGAGAGAAAACTTGTTTCTGGTGTGATTTTCAATTCTAACTTAGCCCTCTATTTATAGGAAAATTTTAGTAGGTTTGACCTGCAACCTGATGGCTTTACCTGCTACTATTCCCACCCACCACATTTGAAATATAATTCAGCACATTTCTTCACCAACCACAAGTGGGGCCCACCAATTCTAGAATTTTCCATCAAAATGATAAACTCCGAAAATTCAACAATTTCTGAACCAGTCATCTTGTAAAATTCATAATAAATCATACGTTCATTTTTAACGGTTCAAAATTTGTGGACATATACTCAACTTATATATGTATAACATATCCAAAAATTACCACGATCCAACGGTCGGATTAAAAATTATAACACCCGCAATATTTCTCAAAAACCCTGATTTGATTTTTAATACCTCCATTCCGATAAAAATACTGATAAAACACCTCAACATTAACTCCTTCATTTTTAACCACAAAAATATATCCCTCATTTATATCCACATAAAATAAATATTTCCTTATCATATGAATCAATAATTAATTATTCACAAATAATATTACAGAATCACATTTATGACAACCAGGCCGTTCCCAGGAAAGAGGGGGCTTTCCAATAAGGATTTCTCCTTACTGGCGCGCAATTAGATGACCAAACCTCTCCTTAGACAGAACTTTCTAGACATTGCCAATAATGTTATCTAATAATATTATTCAAATAATATGAATTATTGATCTGATAATGGAAAATACTGTGCAGCAACAATTATTGAAACAACAATAATATAAAATATCAACGCAACAATTATTGAATCAATAAAATAAAATATTGAACAATAACTACTGTAACAATTATTGAGTAGTGCCTTCTTACGTAAGAATCAATAATTGGTGCAATACCGTGTGCTACTGTATTTTAACCACCGGGTATTCCAACAGTATTAACGGTAACAACTACGCCGTTATTTATAAATAACTTATACTTGTCATTTTCTTCATCCAATCGCTTTCCGTTATGGGGCCCACACAAGGCTGCGCCGTCGTACGAATATTCCCCGACAGCAAGAATATTCCACGACCAAACGAATATTCCCCGACAAAATGAATATTTTATAACCACTTGCTTATTTTGCAAAATTTGCACATTTCACCCATAACCAAAGTATTATATCAAATTAACCCCTTATTATTCACAATAATATTTAGAGAAAATTTGATTTTATTCATTAATAAGTTGGGGTCTTACAACCTCCCCTCCTTATGAAATTTCGTCCTCGAAATTGACGTACGTACCTGATGTTTCAAAAAGGTGAGGATACCTCGCTTTCATTTCTGATTCCAACTCCCAGGTCATTTCTTCAATAGCATGGTTTCTCCACAAAACCTTAACTTGTGGTATAACCTTCGTGCGTAGGACATGCTCTTTCCTATCCAAGATCTTAACAGGTACCTCCTCGTACGTTAAATCTTCAGCTATCTCGTCTGGTTCTAACTCAATAATGTGGTTCGGGTCTTTAACATATTTACGAAGCATAGATATGTGAAAAACATTATGAACACGAGACATGCTTGGAGGTAATGCGAGTCTATATGCCACATTTCCTATTCGCTCAAGAATCTCAAATGGACCAACAAATCTTGGATTGAGCTTTCCTCTCTTCCCAAATCTTGTAACTCCCTTCCATGGTGCAACACGTAACAATACATGATCCCCAATATTAAATTCCACGTCCTTCCGATGAAGATCCGCATAACTCTTTTGTCGATCCTGTGCCGTTTGTATACGTTGTCGAATCGTTTGGATCTTCTCTGTAGTAATGCGTACCAACTCTGGTCCCAACAATGTTGCTTCACCCACCTCGTCCCAGCATACTGGAGAACGACATTTTCTTCCATACAACGCCTCGAATGGAGCCACACCTATGCTCGCCTGATAACTGTTGTTGTAGGAGAATTCCACCAATGGTAGGTACTTATCCCAACTCCCTTTGAGATCTAGGACACAAAGTCTTAATAGATCTTCAAGAGTTTGAATAGTCCTCTCTGATTGTCCGTCCGTTTGAGGATGGTATGCGAACTGAATCGTAAATCCGTGCCCATAGCTTTCTGCAAGCTAACCCAAAATCGTGAAGTGAATCTTGGGTCACGATCCGAAACTATGGATACTGGCATGCCATGCAATCTCACAATCTCGTTCACGTACATACTAGCAAGACGTTCAAGGGAATAAGTCTCACGTATCGGCAAGAAATGAGCGGACTTGGTTAATCTATCAACAATAACCCAAATCGCATCTATGCCTTGAGAAACCTTGGGAAGACCCGTAACAAAATCCATAGTAATGTGTTCCCACTTCCATTTCGGGATCTCAAGTGGTTGCAATGGACCCTTTGGCACTTGATGCTCCGCCTTTACACGTTGACAAGTTAAACACCTCGAGATAAACTCCGCGATCTCTCTTTTCATATTGCTCCACCAAAATGTATGTCGAAGATCGTGATACATTTTGGTACTCCCAGGATGGATTGCAAACGGTGTGTTGTGTGCCTCCATCATTATTCTATGCTTCAAGTCAAAATCGTTAGGAACACAAAGTCTGGAGTTGACTCGAAGTATTCCTTCTTCATCGATTCTTGCTTCTGGAATAGCACCTTCTTGCACTTTCTTCTTCATACGCATCAGCTCCATGTCCGTAGCTTGAGCAGCTTTAACTTTATCGATTAAAGTCGGTTCTACTCGTATATTTGATATCATCATGTGGGTACTTGGAGCCTTCATCTCTATCTCCATCCTTTGCAAGTCATACAAAATGGGCCTTTGTGTTAACAATATTGCACTCGTACCCGCATATGATCTTCTACTCAATGCGTCAGCTACTACGTTTGCTTTTCCAGGATGATATTGGATGGTATGATCGTAATCTTTCAACAGCTCGAGCCAACGTCGCTGCCGCATGTTGAGTTCCTTTTGGGTGAAGAAATATTTGAGGCTTTTATGATCTGTATAGATCTCCACTTTCTCCCCATACAGGTAGTGTCTCCAGATCTTCAACGCAAAAACGACTGCTGCCAACTCCAAATCATGAGTAGGATAATTCCTCTCATATTCTTTGAGTTGTCGTGAGGCATAGGCTATGACTTTCCCATGTTGCATGAGAACACATCCTAACCCTTTGCCTGAAGCATCGCTGTAGATAACAAATCCATCCGAACCAGATGGTATTGTCAGAACAGGTGCCGAAATGAGTCTCCTCTTGAGTTCTTGGAAACTCTTCTCGCATTCCTCACTCCATACGAATTTTGTATCTTTCCGAGTCAGCTGAGTTAACGGAGTAGCGATTCGAGAAAATCCTTCCACAAATCTCCGATAATAACCAGCTAAGCCCAGAAAGCTACGTACTTCGGTTACCGACTTCGGTTGCTCCCAACTTTGTATGGCTTCAATCTTCGCCGGGTCGACAGATACTCCATGTTTTGACACCACGTGCCCAAGGAATGCTACTTCCTCAAGCCAGAACTCGCATTTCTTCAATTTGGCATATAGCTTATTTTCACGAAGCCTTTGCAGTACCAGCTTCAAATGGCGCTCATGATCTTCACGGCTTTTGGAATAGATGAGGATGTCATCAATAAAGACAACAACGAACTGATCCAAATATTCTTTGAATACACGGTTCATCATATCCATGAAGGCAGCAGGAGCATTAGTCAATCCAAAAGACATTACTAAGAATTCATAATGCCCGTACCGAGTTCTGAAGGCAGTCTTTGGAATATCCTCAGTTTTAATCTTCAGCTGATGATATCCAGAACGAAGGTCGATCTTTGAAAAGAATTGTGTTCCTTGTAACTGGTCGAACAGGTCATCAATGCGAGGTAGCGGATACCTATTCTTGATAGTGACATGATTCAATTCTCGATAGTCGATACAAAGTCGCATACTCCCGTCTTTCTTCTTTACGAATAAAACAGGAGCACCCCAAGGAGACGTACTAGGACGAATAAAACCGATGTCCAACAACTCCTGTAGTTGGACTTTTAACTCCTGAAGTTCAATAGGAGCCATTCGATATGGAGTTTTAGAAATGGGCTTTGTACCGGGTTCAAGGTCAATAAAGAATTCAACTTCACGTTCTGGGGGTAGACCAGGAAGTTCTTCAGGAAATACATCGGGAAATTCTCTAACAATAGAAATATTATTCAAATCTGACTTGTCTTTGTTCAAATCCATAACATGGGCTAAGAAAGCTTGACATCCGTTTTTCAATAAACGAATAGCTTTGTGGCTTGATATGACAGTGACTGATTTTAGTGGTTTAGTAGTTTGAATTCGTATGACAGGTTGGTTAGGAATATGAAAACTAACAACCTTACGAAAACAATCAATTTTAGCATGATGAGTGGTTAACCAATCAATTCCTAAAATCACATCAAAAGCAAGTATCTTTAAAGAGATAAGATCAACAGGTAATGTGATAGTGCCAACTTGGATCATGCAAGATTTATAAACTGTAGATGTAACGAAGGTTTCACCCAACGGAGTTTCAACAGATAAGTTAAAGTCCAATTTCTCCGGAGTCAAGTTTAAACGTTGAGCACAAGCAGGAGAGATAAAAGAATGGGTAGAACCGGTATCTAGTAAAGTATAAACTTCGCAAGAATTCAAGATTAGCTTACCCGTGATCACCTCGTTCGGGTTTCTCGCGTTTTGGCCAGTAACGACAAACGCCCTTCCAGGAACCGCTGATTTCGACTTATCCGGGACAGCTTTTGGAGTCACCATCCCCGCTGAACTTGGTTTTGCTACAGAACACTCTCGAGCTATATGACCCTCCTTTCCACAGTTATAACATACCTTGGATTGTTGTGGGCAGTTTGGGCTGATATGTCCCTCTTTCCCACATTTGTAACATACGACCGGTGGTCGTTCTCCTCCCCTAGAAACAGTTGATGTTTGTGCTGACGTCTTCACATTATCATTGTTGTACCTTCTCTTCTTGAAATCTCCTCCCGACTCGCTCCTTCTATTATCACGACCACGATTACCACCAGAGTGGTTACCGCTTTTGTCCGAATATTTTCCTCCCTGCTGGTTTTCATTGCTTCGATGACTGCCGCCACCGGTATGACCCTGGTTGTGGTCCCTCGGTTGCACATACTCATTATCTCGCTCTAATAATTGAGCCCTGTTTACAACATCTGAATATAAAGAAAATTTATGAGAGATAAGATATTGTCGAATCTCGGGTTTTAGACCTCTCAGAAACATCCTTGTCATTCGTTCCTCATTTTCGACCAAATGAGGTGCAAACCTGGATAACTCTGCAAACTTCGCCTCGTACTGGGACACCGTCATGTTGTTTTGTTCCAGTCTGATAAACTCTACCTCCTTCATATGACGAATACTTTCAGGAAAGTACTTGTCATTGAACAGTTTTTGAAATGTTTCCCAGGACATGTTGAGTGCGTCAGGCTGGGTACGCTTCACAGACTCCCACCAGTAGTCTGCCTCACCGCGGAACATAAAGGTGGCGAATGGAACCTTCTGTTCCTCCGTGCATCCCAAGACATCGAATATCTTGGTAATTTGCTTGACCCACGTTTCCGCCATGATCGGATCCGGCTTTCCCTTAAATTCTGGTGGTCCCAATTCTTTGAACTGCTTAGCTGTGACAAACCGCGCGTTATCATTTCCACCCGTATTCTGCACACGAGTCTCCCTCGTCTGATTTTGCATGAACTGCAAAAAGCTCCTAAACATTCCATCATTCATCGTTTGCTCGGTAACGTTGTTTACAGGAGGAATATTGCCTTCCTGTTGCACGTTCCCCTGGGTGGTGATCAAAGGTGTCTCCACGGTCTGATTTACTCCATTATTAACGTTCTCAGCTGCCATTCTTAAATACTGCCATAAAACAAGGGTTAATAGTCATGTCATATATTATCCCTATACTCTGACCGACCAAATAAACACCAAATAAACTTAGTCAGGTCATACTAGTGAAGGAATTCCCCGTCTCTCCCCTCCTAGTTCTTGTCTCACATCTCAGCCAGGGATCATATCCCTAAGCTCTGATACCAACTGTGACGCCCCCAAAATAGGTATACAACACCCATTCTGAGTCGCCAAATACATGGTACAGAAAGCAAACTACAACTTCAATAATACAATTGTCGTGCAAAATACGACAACACATACTGTGAGTTTAAATACAAATATTGTCTTCTAGACAATATCCACACTCAAATAAATCCTCATTACAATTATTCAAACACTATTTTACAGAAATAGTGAGGACTGCTAAAACATCTTTCTAGAACCATCACTCCATACCCCGACTAGATCCTGCTATGTTCTCACCTCCTGAGAAGAAAAATGGAACAAAAAGGAAAAGGGTGAGCTCAACTAGCCCAGTAAAGAATATTATGACTAAGATAATATACAAACAAATTATCGTTAGTCTTCAACAGGGAAAAATCTGATAGAATATAATCGACAACAAGTTTTAGATCAACAACTGCAGCGGAAACAGCAAACCATTAGAAGAGTCAAGTAGAGAAAGAATTCTACTATCTTCTAAGATTTAAAAGTCCATCATCAATATTTTATCCCTGTAACATCAATTAATAATCATCTTTATCCAAATATTCATCTTTGCACTACAGGCCAAAGATATTCATTTGTATCACCTGTCAGTCATGTTCATCTCAACACCTGTTCATCTTTGCACTACAGGCCAAAGATATTCATCAAGTAATCATACATCTTTGCACTACAGGCCAAAGATATTCATTAATATCATCATTTAGGACTGAGGATGATGAAAAATATCTTAAAGAGAACGAATCCAATGAGACAGAAGGACAAATAGTAGGGATTCGTATAACAGTTTATCCAAGATCAATAATACTTCATAATAATCAATTGTGAAGCAGAATTCAAAAATAAAGATCAAAACATGGATACAATCAAAGATAGTAACCATAATAGACATCTTGGACAAAAAGGAAAAATTTTATTTTTCGGTGAATAGTGCCGTATTCGTGAATAGTGCCGTATACGTGAATAGTACCGTATACGTGAATAGTAACCCCGACACAAAAAGTTCCAAATTTGATAAAAACTCATATCAATATTTCAGCATAATGATATTGAAGAAAATAATATCATTTAAGAAGAAAATAATATCCCTTACCTCAAGATATCAGTACTTCTGGTCGGAATACCGGTATAAGGCTGAAAGAAACTTGCTCTGATGAATAGAAACTCTCAAAGTATCTAAATACTCACAAAATACACTCAATAATCTAGAGAGAGAAAGAGAGAAAACTTGTTTCTGGTGTGATTTTCAATTCTAACTTAGCCCTCTATTTATAGGAAAATTTTAGTAGGTTTGACCTGCAACCTGATGGCTTTACCTGCTACTATTCCCACCCACCACATTTGAAATATAATTCAGCACATTTCTTCACCAACCACAAGTGGGGCCCACCAATTCTAGAATTTTTCATCAAAATGATAAACTCCGAAAATTCAACAATTTCTGAACCAGTCATCTCGTAAAATTCATAATAAATCATACGTTCATTTTTAACGGTTCAAAATTTGTGGACATATACTCAACTTATATATGTATAACATATCCAAAAATTACCACGATCCAACGGTCGGATTAAAAATTATAACACCCGCAATATTTCTCAAAAACCCTGATTTGATTTTTAATACCTCCATTCCGATAAAAATACTGATAAAACACCTCAACATTAACTCCTTCATTTTTAACCACAAAAATATATCCCTCATTTATATCCACATAAAATAAATATTTCCTTATCATATGAATCAATAATTAATTATTCACAAATAATATTACAGAATCACATTTATGACAACCAGGCCGTTCCCAGGAAAGAGGGGGCTTTCCAATAAGGATTTCTCCTTACTGGCGCGCAATTAGATGACCAAACCTCTCCTTAGACAGAACTTTCTAGACATTGCCAATAATGTTATCTAATAATATTATTCAAATAATATGAATTATTGATCTGATAATGGAAAATACTGTGCAGCAACAATTATTGAAACAACAATAATATAAAATATCAATGCAACAATTATTGAATCAATAAAATAAAATATTGAACAATAACTACTGTAACAATTATTGAGTAGTGCCTTCTTACGTAAGAATTAATAATTGGTGCAATACCGTGTGCTACTGTATTTTAATCACCGGGTATTCCAACAGTATTAACGGTAACAACTACGCCGTTATTTATAAATAACTTATACTTGTCATTTTCTTCATCCAATCGCTTTCCGTTATGGGGCCCACACAAGGCTGCGCCGTCGTACGAATATTCCCCGACAGCAAGAATATTCCACGACCAAACGAATATTCCCCGACAAAATGAATATTTTATAACCACTTGCTTATTTTGCAAAATTTACACATTTCACCCATAACCAAAGTATTATATCAAATTAGCCCCTTATTATTCACAATAATATTTAGAGAAAATTTGATTTTATTCATTAATAAGTCGGGGTCTTACAGTAGCTGACGCATTGAGTAGAAGATCATATGCGGGTACGAGTGCAATGTTGTTAACACAAAGGCCCATTTTGTATGACTTGCAAAGGATGGAGATAGAGATGAAGGCTCCAAGTACCCACATGATGATATCAAATATACGAGTAGAACCGACTTTAATCGATAAAGTTAAAGCTGCTCAAGCTACGGACATGGAGCTGATGCGTATGAAGAAGAAAGTGCAAGAAGGTGCTATTTCAGAAGCAAGAATCGATGAAGAATGAATACTTCAAGTCAATTCCAGACTTTGTGTTCCTAACGATTTTGACTTGAAGCATAGAATAATGATGGAGGCACACAACACACCGTTTGTAATCCATCTTGGGAGTACCAAAATGTATCACGATCTTAGACATACATTTTGTTGGAGCAATATGAAAAGAGAGATCGCGGAGTTTATCTCGAGATGTTTAACTTGTCAATGTGTAAAAGCGGAGCATCAAGTACCAAAGGGTCCATTGCAACCACTTGAGATTCCGAAATGGAAGTGGGAACACATTACTATGGATTTCGTTACGGGTCTTCCCAAGGTGTCTTAAGGCATAGATGCGATTTGGGTCATTGTTGATAGATTAACCAAGTCTGCCCATTTCTTGCCTATACGTGAGACTTATTCCCTTAAACGTCTTGCTAGTATGTACATGAATAAGATTGTGAGATTGCATGGTATGCGAGTATCCATAGTTTCATATCGTGACCCAAGATTCACTTCACGATTTTGGGTTATCTTACAGAAAGCTATGGGCACGGATTTACGATTCAGTTCAGCATACCATCCTCAAACGGACGGACAATCAGAGATGACTATTCAAACCCTTGAAGATCTATTAAGACTCTGTGTTCTAAATTTCAAAGAAAGTTGGGATAAGTACTTGCCACTGGTGGAATTCTCCTACAACAACAGTTATCAGGCAAGTATAGGTATGGCTCCATTTGAAGCCTTATATGGACGAAAGTGTTGTTCTCCAGTATGCTGGGACGAGGTGGGTAAGGCAACGTTGTTGGGACCAAAATTGGTAAGCATAACTACAGAGAAGATCTAAATGATTCGACAACGTATACAAACGGCACAAGATCAACAAAAGAGTTATGCGGATCTTCATCGAAAGGATGTAGAATTTAGTATTGTGGATCATGTATTATTACGTATTGCACCATGGAAAGGAGTTACAAGATTTGGGAAGAGAGGAAAGCTCAATCCACAATTTATTGGTCCATTTAAAATTCTTGATCGAATAGGAAATATGGCATATCGACTCACATTACCTCCAAGCATGTCTCGTGTTCATAATATTTTTCACATATCTATGCTTCGTAAATATGTAACAGACCCGAACCACATAATTGAGTTAGAACCAGACGAGATAGCCGAAGATTTAACGTACGAGGAGGTACCTGTTAAGATCTTGGATAGGAAAGAGCATGTTCTACGCACGAAGGTTATACACAAGTTAAGGTTTTGTGGAGAAACCATGCTATTGAAGAAATAACCTGGGAGTTGGAATCAGAAATAAAATCGAGGTATCCTCACCTTTTCGAATCACCAGGTACGTACGTCAATTTCGAGGACGAAATTTCATAAAGAGGGGAGGTTGTAAGACCCAAACTTATTAATGAATAAAATCAAATTTTCTCTAAATATTATTGTGAATAATAAAGTGTTAATTTGATATAATACTTTGGTTATGGGTGAAATGTGCAAATTTTACAAAATAAACAAGTGGTTATAAAATATTCATTTTGTCAGGGAATATTCGTTTGGTCGTGGAATATTCTTTCTGTCGAAAAATATTCGTACGACGGCGCAGCTATTTGTGGGGCCCATAACGGAAAATGATTGGATGAAGATAACGACAAAAATTGAGGTTTATAAATAATGACGTAGTTGTTACCGTTAACACTGTTGGAATATCAGGTGGTTAAAATACAGTAATACGCGTGGTTGCACAGTAGCACACGGATTGCACAGTATTTTTGAATTATTGATTCTTACGAAGGAAGGCACTACTCAATAATTGTTACAGTAGTTACTGTTTAATATTTTATTTTATTGATTCAATAATAGTTGCATTGATATTTTATATTATTGTTGTTTCAATAATTGTCACTGCACAGTATTTCTCATTATCAAATCAATAATTCATATTATTTTAATAATATTATTAGATAACATTATTGGTAATGTCTAGAAAGTTCTGTCTAAGGAGAGGTTTGGTCATCTAATTGCGCGCCAGTAAGGAGAAATCTTTATTGGAAAGTCCCCTCTTTCCTAGAAACGGCCTGATTGTCATAAATGTGATTCTGTAATATTAATTGTGAGTAATTAATTATTGATTCATATGATAAGGAAATATGTATTTTATGTGAATATAAATGTTAGATATATTTTGTGTTTAAAAATAAAGGAGTTAATGTTGAGGTGTTTTATCAGTATTTTTGTCGGAATGGAGGTATTAAAAATCAATCAGGATTTTTGAGATATATTGCGGGGGTTATAATTTTTAATCCGACCGTTGGATCGTCGTGATTTTTGAATATGTTATACATATATAAGTTGAGTATATGTCCACAAATTTTGAACCGTTAAAAATGAACGTATGATTTGTTATGAATTTTAAGAGATGACTGGTTCAGAAATTGTTGAAGTTTCGGAATTTATCATTTTGGTAAAAAAATTCTAGAATTGGTGGGCCTCACTTTTGGTTGGTGAGAAATGTGCTGAAATTTTTATTCAAATGTGTTGGGTGAGAATAATAGCAGGTAAAGTCATCAGGTTGCAGGTCATGTCTGCTTCGGCGTGCTAACATTTTCCTATAAATAGAGGGCTAAGTTAGAATTGAAAATCATACTAGAATTCATAAGTTTTCTCTCTTTCTCTCTATATTATTGAGCGTATTTTATGAGTATTTTGATACTTTGAAAGTTGCTATTCAGCACAAGTTTCATTCAGCCTCATATACGATATTCTGATCAGAAGTACTGTTCGTTTGAGGTAAGGGATATTATTTTCTTCTTAAATGATATTATTTTCTTCAATATCATTATGTCAAAATATTGATATAAACTTTTTATCAAATTTAGAACTTTTTGTGTCGGGATTACTATTCACGTATACGGCACTATTCACGTATACGGCACTATTCACTTATACGGCACTATTCACAAATACAGCACTATTCACCGAAAAATAAAAAATTTTCTATTTGTCCAAGATGTCTATTATGGTTACTATCTTTGATTGTATCCATGTTTTGATCTTTATTTTTGAATTCTCCTTCACAATTGGTTATTATGGGGTATTATTGTACTTGGATAAACTATAATACGAATCCCTAATATTTGTCCTTCTATCTCATTGGATTCATTTTCTTTAAGATAATTTTTCATCATCCTCAGTCCTAAATGATGATATTACTGAATATCTTTGGCCTGTAGTGCAAAGATGAATGATTAACTGATGAATATCTTTGGCCCGTAGTGCAAAGATGAACAGGTGTTGAGATGAATATGACCGACTAGTGTTACAAATGAATATCTTTGGCTTGTAGTGCAAAGATGAATATTTGATTAAAGATGGTTATTGATTGATGTTACAGGGATAAAATATCGTTGATGGACTTTTAAATCTTAGAAGATAGTAGAATTCATTCTCTACTTGACTCTTCTAACGGTTTGTTGTTTCCGCTGCAGTTGTTGATCTAAAACTTGTTGTCTATTATATTTTATCAGATTTTTCCCTGTTGAAGACTAACGATAATTTGTTGTATATTATCTTAGTCATAATATTCTTTACTGGGCTAGTTGAGCTCACCCTTTTCCTTTTTGTTCCATTTTTCTCAGGAGGCAAGAATATAGCGGGAACTAGTCGGGGTGTGGAGTGATGTTTCCAGTCAGTTGTGTTAGCAGTCCTCACTATTTTATAAAATAGTGTTTCAATAATTGTAATGAGGACTTATTTGAGTGTGGATATTGTCTAGAAGACAATATTTATATTTAAACTCACAGTATTTGTGTTATCGTATTTTGCACGACAATTATTATAATGAAGTTGTATTTGTTTCTGTACCATGTATTTAGCGACTAAGAATGGGTGATGTATACCTATTTTGGGGGCGTCACAGATAGCTTGAAGAATTTCTGTTCATTAGTCTTGTCCTTCCAATGCCGAGCAAAGCAGTATATATATAGAGAAGATAGCAACGGCTATGTAACGTTCCAATTCCTCCTGCAACGGCTAGTACTTTTTGATTGAAATAGGAGATCGACGTTACCAATGACAACCTCAGTAGATAAGGAAATACAGCTATGAAGAAGTCAATTAAAAATCAAATACTAGTTGAAAGAGTGCTATTAGCAATTAGCAAGATCCTTTAAAAATAGCAATTACTGTTTAGCATGTGACAAATAACAGCTCCATTAACTTTAAATAAGAGTCCTTAATAAAACTAATTCCTAAAAAATCTCCAAATACGTATAAATTGGTAGCTCAATATATATAATAGATACCATATATATATATATATATATATATATATATATATATATATATATATTGGGAGGATATAATCTCACAATTAAATATGAGAAATTTAAGAAATATTAAACAAATTTTCAATCTCCTTAAAATACTCCAATTTGAATTAGTCTTCAAAGCAAATCAGGATTGGATATATATTCTATATAAAAACTTAAAGCATGTGACAAAAATAGCCAACTTGTTTTACTCATTCAAATACTGCAGTAACTTGTGTGAGCTAGAAAACAAAGTGATTACTCCATGCAATAACTCATGCAAACTATTATATATTATATAATTAATATGCATAAAAATATTTGAATAACATGACCCAATTAAATTATAAGTCAATATAAAATCAATTAAGCCCATATAAATATTGTCATCATTAAAACCACAAAGTATATAAACCAACAGAGGTGTGTACATTGTAGATCCAGTTTGGGACTGAGAAGGGACTGACATCAACACAGTAGAATGTTTTAGCATGACTGCATAAATCAACATTAATTAAACAAGGCATAACACTTAGATATCATACCTGGGCCAGCTTGACAAGGAGGTGTGTGCACTGTAGATCTAGTTTGGGACAGAGCATGGACTGAACTTCCTCCTTCTGAATGGCTACCTTTCTACTATAGAGAAAATTAGATACATAATTAATATATATGACATTATTAATTTAGATACATAATTAACTTAGAGACATTACCTTCGAACAACTTGCTTTGTTGTGTCCTTGTTGCTTACACATACTACATGTAACTGAATTACCTTTCCTAGATAGTTTTGTCACTTTATTTGTAGGCCTGACCACAGTTTCCTCTCTTCTTCTCTTAATCTTAGGCCTTCCCCTGTTCTTTTCAACCTTTGATGGCTCAATAGGTTTATATTTGTCCATTTCATAGAATCTCTTCCCTCTCACTGGCATAATCTTGTACTTGTAAGCAGCTTGGTATACATCTTTGTGATACCACTGTGAAATATGGTTCATTGGGTCCTGCTTGCTGTGAACTAGAGCACATATAGCATGTTGGCAAGGGATTCTAGTGAGATCACATGCCCTACATGGGCAAGAGTTTTTATCCAAGAACACAGTATGGGTGTCCTCACCCTCCCTAATTTCATAACATGTGTCTCCATTATAAACCACAGTACATCCAACTGCCATGCTTCTATTTGACTGAAATATCTCATTACTATAAGGACTAAAAGAATTGATCCACTTTTCACATTCTCCGCCAAGAGTTCCCAACCTCTCCATGGATTTTACCCTAATGTCTTCCATCATAGTCCTAATGGGCTTGTGCCTAGCTTCAAGAATCCAAGAATTGAAACTTTCCACCATGTTGTTATCTACTGCCCATGACTTTCTTCTGCTACTAAAGTAGGCTCTGCACCATGTATGAGGTGGATAATTCATGAGATCCATTGCTCCTTTTGAACTCATCTCACCAAGGGTCTTCATATTGTCCTTAAATTCTTCCTCAAATGTAGACCATGATGCTTGCCAAAATTTCTTCTTCAACTCTCCACCCCTGTGTTTCTTACACCAATTTGCATATATATGACGAGCACACCATATGTGCTCAGCCCCAGGCAGTACATCAATAACAGCTTGTATTAAACCCTACATTAAAATATTAAAAGTTACACAAAGTTATAAATCAAGATGAAATAAATAAACATTAAAGTTGTAAATATTAAAACCTTCATACCTTTTGCATATCAGATATGTCGGTGTACTTACTGCCATCTGCCAAATCAAGTTGTTCTTGCAACAAAGTCAGAAACCAAGTCCAATTGACCTTAGTTTCACTCTTCACGCATGCCCAAGCTATGGGGAAATTATATTCATCCCCATCTCTTCCTAGAGCTACAAGTAATTCCCCTTTATACTGTGTCTTCAAAAAACACCCATCAAGGCCAATAATAGGCCTACATCCTTCCTTCCAACCTTTCTTGCAAGCATCTAAATAAACAAACATTCTTTTAAATACTCTTCTCCCTTCCCTTAATTCATATGTGGACAACTCCACTTGAACTTTGGACCCTGGATTATTCCTCAATAGTTCTGCTGCATAAGCCTCTAACTCAGAAAACTCAGTAGTAAAGCTCCCTGAGAATTCATCCATAACCATCCTTTTGGCCCTCTTGCATTTTGAACAGCAGACATTCATTTTCCAATCTTTCTCCACATCTTTTTTGAGGTCTTTGATCTTGTTGTCATATATGTTGCTCAAGTATTTTTTGTTTGTAAAGGTTGGCCAAGAACTTTGCTGAAACCCTAGAGTTGCTGAAAATCCTATAACAATTGTGGTCTTCATTTAATGCCTTGACTGCCAACCCAGGGTTACAGCCGTCCTTTGACACATACAAGACAAAAGGGCACCCATCCTCACACTTTACCCTTATTCTATATGGTTCACTTCTCACATATTTCAATGCCACTCCCCTAGATAATGCATACTTTGATATAGATTCCCTAACTTCAGCTGCACTAGCAAATGTCATTCCCAAGCTGAAATAGGGTCTATGATCATTTACATTAAAACAGACAGGATGTCTTCTCTCACATGGCACCTGACCCTCATCAGTCATTCTCTCACTATCATCATTATCATCCCATTCTTCTCTATCATCACTGTCCTCACTATCATCACCTTTCTCATTATCATCACATTCCTCACTCTCATCACTCTCCTCTTCATATGTAGCATCCTCACTGTCCTCACTGTCCTCTTCATATGTAGCATTCTCACTGACTTCACTCTCCCCTTCCTCACCTACCCTGCTACCTTCCTCACCTACCCTGCTACCTTGTGTGTTTAATACCACAGTAGAATCATCCCTTCTTTCATGTGCTCTATTAATGCTATCAAAAGCATTAAGCACTTTAACATTTTCCATGAAATAGTCATCACTATCCTCACCGTTCCCTTTAGGTTCATTTATTATGGGATCAGGTGGAAAATAAGGAAGATAATTTATTATGGGGTCAGGTGGAACAATTTGAGGTGATTCATCATTTAAGATAGGTTGATCTATCTCATGCTTTGCAAAGAACTCTAGAACAGTTATGTCATCATTTATTTTACTCAGAATTCTCCTAATCCC
This sequence comes from Panax notoginseng, assembly GCA_016801055.1. Taxonomy (NCBI): domain Eukaryota; kingdom Viridiplantae; phylum Streptophyta; class Magnoliopsida; order Apiales; family Araliaceae; genus Panax; species Panax notoginseng. Next base: position 17,115,838 of record CM029019.1, on the reverse strand, counting down.
ATAGTCATCCTCAAGTACAAAGAGTCCATCGTCAATACTCAGTCCAGGTTCCAAATAATAGACTTCTTTAACATTGGGATATTTCAATTCCTTTATATATGTATTCTTAATGCAAATAAGAGAAAGATAATCTACATCAAAATTCTTACATATATAGACATCACCTCCCACATATCTCCACACAGGATCCTCCAGCCATCTGCCCCCATGATGTAAATATACATCTACACACCCAACCATTCTGCCATTCAAAAAAAACAACCCACAATTAGGGCTTCAGATATCAGCAAACTACAAGACATGAAACTACTCTGAAGTATTAACAATGTAATAAAGAATAATATAGGGGACCACATGTCCCCTACCAGTCAACACCCAACTGAAACATGGACCACATGTGATGACCATATTTTACATATTCACCCATATAAAATGCACTTTATCAATCAAAAGCAGATATGAAAGTACCTGTGAAAATCTAAGAGATTCCTTTTCTTCTTCTTAAACGACCAACTTGGACTTTATGTCTTCGATTAGACGCACGTTCATACCACGAACTGACTGCAGTTGCAAAGTGAGGGCTTTTTCTATTTCGTCGACCAACTCAGTAAGGGCTTTTCCTTCGTCTTCGTCTTCGCCTCTTCTTCTCTCCAATTTCTCCTCTCTTCTTCTCAAGGTTCAAATATGTTGATTAGGGCTTTATGCACGATTAGGACCTTTGCCCCTTTGAAAAATGAACAGATGCGTATGAGAAAGGGATCTACGTATGAGAAAGGGTTTGTTTTGACTTTGTTTGAGTCTAAGTCAGCAAAATAAGGCCACGTATGAGCAACGTTAGTCTATGTGGCAACTCCGTTCGATCAAGGGGCACGGGTGACCCAAAAAATATAACGTTTAAGGTATTTTTGGAAGAAAAAAAAAGTATTGGGTACTCAGTAGACATCGAAAAAAATGTCAAGGACATTTTTGAACCTTCTTCCAATACGAAATAGCTTAACTATTTATAAATAATTAAGGCTAAAATTATATCATACAAAACTCGAGCAATCATTTCAATTACATTACTTGAATAATCATCATCATAACCATGCACGTTCCTCAAATGATAGTCCTACACGTATGTACGTCGATAATTAATTTCTAATATGAAAAATAAGCATACCATTAAATTAAAAATTCCTATTCGACAAATCATAATCGATCTTAATTAGGCCGATAATTAACCTGATTAACTGAATGGAACTATTTAATAATTAATATCGTGTCCCCTTTTAAGATTACCCATAAAACTTGAAATAATCAATCAAAATACTTGTCCTTATTCCATTTCCAGTAATTCATAATTCAATTTCAGTAGAGGACAACCACATAATTAATTGTGATTGCAGGCTGTATGTATTTATAGTTTTATACCCATACAGTTGTTTACTTCTTCATTGTTCTAATTACTTTAATTTTTTTTCTTTAAAGAAAATAATTATAAATCAATTAAACAATTTCCAAAATCAATCATGAATAGTTGAGTTTTTGTGGCTTAATTATTTTTATGTTATTTGATTCTTTCTTACAAGATGAATGATTCTGGGAGTTGGTAGAATATAATTTTTCCAATAATTAATTAAATAATTGTTTAAAGAACCAACTTAAAATTATTTAAAAAATGCTGGCAAAGAAGTTACCAAAGAAATACTCCCTCATTTGATTAATACAGGTCGTTTTAGAGAAATATTTATATTCCTAAATATAAGTTGTTTGAAAATTTTAAGTAAGCATTAATTGCTTAGTTTCTAATATTACCCCAAGTAATAAATATAACTTTGGTTTTTTCACTATTTTTTGTCCAATAAATAATACTCTCTTTTTTCAATATAAGGGCACTATAGACAATTGATAGTATATTTAATGTTTTATAATTATTTTTTTAATACTTGTGTACAACTCTAAAATAACTTATATTAAGAAACAGAAGGAGTAGAAGATAAGATAAGATTATTCAGTGTATTTAATTAAGTGTCGTCAGAAAAAAACAAGAGAATGTCTAACTGTATAGAACTTGTTATTTTAATATTTAATGCAGTTTACTACAATTGCAAGTCTTAACTAATCATGGACATTACTCATCTCCAAGAACATCTAACCTTTTCCAAATCATTTGCCTGATTTTGTGTTTGGAATTTTAGAAAGGGAATCACTGATTTCACGTAAATTTTTGATATTTTCGTATGGTTTATGGTTTATAAGACCCACAGCATGTTCATGTAAAAAAAAATTATATAAAAAATATCAAAAATACATGTAAAAATATCGATTTACTTTTAAAAAATAGACTTTGATCCAATTTCTAGAGTTCACTTTTACCCTACAGAAGCTTCAAAGTCTTCTTTCTTACCTCGGTTAATTTGGTTTTTAAATCTGTAGACTTGTATAATTAAAAGTGATTGTATCTATTTAGATCATAATTAAATTTTGTGGGTTTGAGAAAAATATACTCTCGTTATTCTAAAATTAGACATTCATTTTAATTTTCTAAGTAAATTCATGGAATTAATCCTGAACTTCAAAATTACAAATTACTTGACTCGCCACTTCTTTAAAATGTTATGAGGCATAGCACTAGTAAAAATAGTATTTGATGCAATTTTTACAAATTCTTCCATCTTTCAAGAATACCCTTAAGCAAAAAACTAAAACAGAAAAATAATTAAATAATTTGATTGTTAATAATTTAATTAAATCATTTGTCAACAATTTAATTATTATAATGTGATGTGATAATCTTGGAAGATAGATTTCATTTATAGTGGACTACCATCTTATCAAATTTTTTACTGATTTGGAAAACTATAGAAGATATTGAACTGAAAATTCCTGTTTACTACCACAAATATCTATCAATTATACCCCACCAGTGCTGTCAAACTCATTAATTCCCAAACTTTTTGATGGGAGACATACACAAGTCAGATAGACTATATATATATATATATATATATATATATATATATATATATATATATATATAGGGAGCGGATCCTATCCGGACTCCCGCATTTTAACAAAATGTGGACCTTTTTTTTTTTTTTTTTTTTTTTGCTTTTTTTTTTTAAACAACTAAAAAAAAATATTTAATATTTTATGGAATTAAAATTTTTTCATAATAAAGTGTTTTGGGCGTGATTTGGGTACGTATAACAAAACATAGTGGTACAGTCTGTGCAGACTGTACCACCATTTTTTGGTATAGGTATTCAAAACACGCCCAAAACACTTTATTATGGAAAAATTTCAGTTCCATAAAATATTAAATTTTTTTTTTAGTTGTTTTAAAAAAAAAAAGCAAAAAAAAAAAAAAGGTTCGTCTTTTACTAAAATCCAGGATCCCTGATAGGATCCTGGTTGTATATATATATATATATATATATATATATATATATATATATATATATATATATATATACACGGAAAGCTTCAAGAGCATAATTCTTAAATAGTATAATGCCTTAAGTAGCATAATTTTATCAAAACGACACCATTTTATAGGTACGCGATGGCATTTTTGTAAATATCATGCCACCGCGTATTTACAAAAATGTCACCGCGTCCCTATAAAACGGCGTCGTTTTGATAAAATTATACTACTTAAGGCATTATGTTATTTAAGAATTATGCTCTTGAAGCTTCCCGTATATATATATATATATATATATATATATATATATATATATATATATAATTCACTTCTCCAGCCAACTGGAAGGAGCTAATTAAGAACGAACTCTATAGTCGGTTGTTTCGTCAATATAGCATAAAAAAGCCGATTTTTTATGTTATAGCGACGAAAAAAACTGTCGCTATAGTCAATTCGCTCTTAGTTCGCTCTCTCCAGTTCGCTGGAGAGAACTGAGCTATATATATATATAAATCAGCTAATTAAATCATATTAAATTTAGAACCACAATCTGAAATCACCCCTCTTGAAAAGTGACCCTTCTCTCTTTCAGCCCTCCCTATTAATTTGATTCCCTACAAGTCTAACATTTCATTTTCTAAAACTCTACTTTCATCATCTCTCATTTTCTCTCTCATTTTTCTTCCACCACCCTAGCTAGCTAGCTTCATAGGAGCCTCTCCCCCTTCTCCTTTAGCTAACAATTTATATTCAATTTTAATCTATATATACAACTTTTGTATATATAGATTTTTTGGGCAACATTGCAGCAGGTTATTGGCCTTTACATGGGGAGACACTCTTGTTGTTACAAGCAGAAGCTAAGGAAAGGCCTTTGGTCTCCAGAAGAAGATGAGAAACTCATCAAACACATCACAAAATATGGGCATGGATGTTGGAGTTCTGTCCCAAAATTAGCAGGTACAAATTAAATTTATTTTGAAATACAAAATTAAATCATTGCATTCAAAATTAGGCCTTCTCTTGATTTTTAATTTTTTATATATTTTTTGTTTCATCGTGATATGAATTTGCAGGACTTCAAAGGTGTGGAAAGAGTTGCAGGTTAAGGTGGATTAATTACTTGAGGCCTGATTTAAAAAGAGGGACATTTTCACAACAAGAAGAGAATTTGATTATTGAACTACATGCAGTTCTTGGCAACAAGTATGTAATCATTTATATATATATATCGCCATTAATTCTTTTAATTGTTTTCTTGAACTCAAAGAAATTTATTTTTTTGGATTCATGATCAGATGGTCTCAGATTGCAGCTCAGTTACCCGGAAGAACCGATAACGAAATAAAGAATCTATGGAACTCTTCCATCAAGAAGAAACTAAGGCAAAGAGGCATTGACCCCAACACTCACAAACCGCTCTCAGAGGTTGAGAATGATGAAAAAGAGCCCCCTAGTAATAACAAATTCAATGACAAAGGGTCCGAGGAATCTTATGAACTCAACTACATCGAGCATGAGAATAATTCTCACCAAGAAATGGCGGTGGAGAAGTCAAAGCCACCACCTTCCTTAGCGGCAGCAGACAGATATCCACTCATTGATCATCACAACAGTTGCACCATAACGCCACCACCACTACCACCGACTCATGAGTTCTTTCTAAACAGGTTTCTCACATCCCATGAAGAAACCTCCTCCACCACCAAGTCCGATAACATGGCGGGGTATCTCTCATTTCAGCACATAAACTACAGATCACAGCCTGAAATATGCCCGTCGGTGAATCCAAATTCCAGTAATCTTTTCTACAATCCCTCTTCAAAATCTTCCGAAATGATCATACCAGAATTCAATTCCATTCTTCCATCAATACCCAACTCAATTCTCAAACCATCCATTAATCTCCCTTCTGATCATAACAAAAATATTAATAATACTTCAACGGGGTCGAGTTTTCATCTCAACAGGCTACATAATTGGGAACCCAATACACTCACCAACAGCAGCGGCAGCAACAATGGCAGCAGTACAAATAGTACTATAGCAGCATATAATTTCGAGAACAACACAACAAATGCTTTCTGTTGGGGAGGGATAGACATTGGCAAATCGCATAAAGAAGCACAGAATGACCATTTTGGTGATGCCGAAGAAATCAAATGGAGTGAATATACTCCGTTTTTACTAGGCAATCATACAGCTCAAGATCATATCATGTATACTACTGATCATCATGAGACTAAACCCGAGTCCCAATTCTCTCCAAATTCTCCATGGCATCATAATCAACAACAACAGCAGCCTTTACAGGCCGCGACAGACGTATATAGTAAGCATTTCCACAGACTAGCTGCCACATTCGGACATTTTTCTTAGAGCTTGTATTCGATTTATGGAAATTAAAAGCTCCAAATTCAACAGGTGTGTGCTATATATAGAGTTTTTTGTTTTTTTTTTTGTGTTTACTTTATCTTTCTTGTTTATATTCTGTAAACAGGCCTGATACAGAATTTATCAGCTTTTCAATACTTGAATAGTTGCTGAAGAATTACATTTTATTATGGATCATCATTTGTATATGTATTGTGGTAGAACTTAATAAGAAGTATCGGTTTCTATTCATTTATGTTCTATGATATTCTTGATTTTCTTGGGGAGTCTAGGTTTGTAATTTATGCCTGTTGATCAAAAAGATGTATTACTTTTGGGTCTATTACTAACTATGGATTTGAGTTTTTCTTTTATTTTTCACTTAATTTTGTAGGCTAGATGGTGACTATCTGTAATATATCTAAATTTTTTTGGGTTACTTGGAATAATTTGACGATCACTTTACCATTACCCATCTCTTTCAGTAATGGACTAAAGCAAATAAAAAATATATATCTAAGGCCTTTGATCCGAGTGGTATCATTCAACCTTTGTTAACAATGACACTGGGGGTTCAATTCTTGACACTAGTCAAGGAGGATGTGTGTGTCAAATTAACAAAAAAATAAAAAATTACAAAAAAATAATAATAAAAAGCACATAAATTCAAATACTTCTTTCTTAAATGAGTGTCTATTGGCGTCTGTTACAGATGTAGATTGTTTCACTTTTTCACAGTCTTTTAAGCCACTCCCAAGTCCCACCCAAACCCCACCCCCTTCTCCACGCCCACCCCCTCCCCCTCACTCTCACTCCGTCCCGTGAAATGAAAGCCCCGAAATGAAAGTCCAGTTTGACTTTTTAACTTTCTTATATTCATAATGATATGTTTTCAACACACTTGTGTGTAAACAAAAGTCAAACCTAAAAATATAGGACTCTCAATTTGAGATCAAGTAATTTATATATAGAGAGAGAGAGCCGTTCTAAAGCGGATAAGGCAAAAAAACACGCGGGTCGGATTTAACCCGGAAAAACACGCGGGTTAAACTCGACCCGCGTGTTTTTTTGCCTTGTCCGTTCTTTGGTTCGCTTATTTAATCCGCTTTAGAACGGCTCCGTATATATATATATATATATATATATATATATATATATATATATGTATATATGTATATATATAAAAGCGCTTGTATGTGAAAGAATAATATTAGATAATCAGACAGAAGTTATCTAACTTACCTAAATAATTTAAAATTTTACAAAGTTGTACAGTATAATCCTGTAAAATTTTGTTGAGTTAGTTACCTAACATTTTTCTATATAAAAACCCTCAGGATGCATGTAGATTTTGATCGGTTCTGGTGCAAGTAAAAAATGGTGCTTTTTCTACGAAAACCCAACTGTTAGTCAACGTGGAATTAGGAAAATGACTTTCAATCTGAATGGAAAGTTACAAATTTTTCTGTCCATAATTTTCTGGAAATACTAACAATTATCTTCATCAAAACACTTATAAATTAAATATGGGAATGAATTGATGAATAAATTATTACTTATAAGTGAATGGGAAGGAACTTTTCGGAATTTATGTTATCTGTAAACTGCATGAGCTTGTCCTCTATGGCCTCAACTTCTACTACTTCTGGGAGGAACAGAGGAATGGGGTCCCTCTCTGATGGAGATATATATATATATATATATATATATATATATATATATATATATATATATATATATATATACTATCAAATTTCTTGGTTCCTCTCTTTTTCCTATAAAAAGCCAGGTGAATTTATCTCTTAACTGGCAGTACTATTTCTCCTCATAGGGCTGAAGTGATAGGGACAGATATAAAGGAGGGTAATATTTTTACGAATCCGGTTAGTATGAAATTTATTTTTGAATAAGTTGGTCAATTGATCAATAAAATACTGACACATATAGAACCTCGCATGTGTGTCAGCTAGCACTGTATTGGCCAATTGACAAACGTACTCAAAAATGAACTTCATGTTAACCACTTACTATTTTTACATGTGTCAATACTAGCCTCAGCGAGTAGACATCAATATTAATTAGCACTAATTAAAGTAAGAGAATTGATATTTTTACAAGTGAATTTGTGAGTTTTACGAGTTTATCCTCATATGAATAGTAAGTGGAGTCCACCTCATGTTAGAGAGAACGTTATATATAAAACTATCAAATTTACATATGAAAATATTAATTTTCTAAAATAATAGTCTTTTAGTTATCGGACAAATTTTTACATGGAAAAAAAGACGATAATCAGTACATACAAGAAAGAAAATACTCGACGTGAAATGAAAATTTCAATCATGCAAGTTTTAGGATATCAAGAAGCTTGTTTGGCTACCATGAATCCACCACATCAACCATGTATATATGGTACTAATGGTAGGGCATACAGTCGAAGGCACATACGTGTGTGCCCACGTGCACCCAGATGAAGAAAAATTTAAAATTTTCTCAAATACAATAAAATTCAAGTATATATATATATATATATATATATATATATATATATATATATATATATATATATATACACGTATGTGCATATATCTGTATATAAATTTGTTGTCGCAGTGGATGCATGTGAAGTAAATTATTGAGTCTTTTTGGTGAGGTCCTACAAAATTATATGCAGAAGAGTACAAAGAAAACGAAATGGAAAATGATCAAGACTAAAGGTGGGTAATGATTGGATACAAGTTTTAGTTTTCTAGTACTATTATAATTTATAAATTGGAAAAAAATTGTAGATTCCCATATTCTTGGCTTCTTTATAGATAAAGTTAGGATGAAGGGAATCATATGATCATTAAGTCATGAATGGAATACTGATATGGAGAAGAGAATGAAGGTGATGAGAATGGTGACACTGGCTAATGTTTAAAGGTTTATTAAGAATTACATTCATGATGAGTGTTTTTTTTTTAATGTTTTGAGAATTGAGATTCTTTTTTTAATTGAAGAAATGTTCTTGCAAAGGGATATATGACACAACTAGAATTGGATTGTAGTTAATTTCAGTTTAAAATAGAACCTCAATTAAGAACACGACCTTTCTCGCTTTGTTTTAAATTATATATTAACAATATATATATATATATATATATAGAGAGAGAGAGAGAGAGTCCGGTTCTAGTCCGGACTCCCGGATTTTAGTACCGTCCGAATTTTATTTTTATTTTTTGCTTTTTTTTTTAAAACAACTAAATTTTTTTTTTAATATTTTATGGAATTAGAATTTTTCATAATACAGTGTTTTGGGTGTGATTTGGATACATATAACAAAATATGTATGTATTATGGAAAAATTCCAGTTCTATAAAATATTAAATTTTTTTTTTAGTTGTTTTAAAAAAAAGCAATATATATATATATATATATATATATATATATATATATATTGTTGGGGGTTCTCTTTAAAACTTTTATCCTTTTAAATGAGTTACTTAACAATTAACATACATGATATATGTATGAAGTCATTCTAACCGCACGTTGCACTTTATATTCTATCACTCTCCCTCAATTAATTATGTTTTTTAAGAATAACTAGAGCTAGGAGATATCAAGTGGCGTACGTTTTGTGTATATATATATAAAGGCAGACATAACAACGGGTTTATGTCAAGATCTCGTAGTGTGAGAGATAATCTCTCTATATATAATTACATATGTATATATGAATATATATATTTTTTATGACTCATCGTAATATTGCAGTCTCACATCCAAACATGTTCAAGCACCTATAATTAATATTTTCAATTATAATATTTTGGGTCAGCTTGTATTAGACTAAAATGACTCAAAAAATATTATTAAGAGAGCGCATTGAGTATTATTATACTATAATTTGATTCGGGATTTGATCTAAATATATTGTTATATATAATATCAGTACCGACTCTCGAAAGCACAGGTCGGATCATTCGATCAGGTTGTCAAAGGATAAAGTTTCTATGATTATATGTGTTCAGTCTGACGGGGACGTCAGGTATTTAAGTGGGAGAGTTTGTAACACTTTAGTACTCTCACATCGAAACATGCTCAAGTTCGATACATTCGGTCATGACTGTTTGGGTAAGCATTTGATAAACTAAGATTACTTAAAAAAAATATTATTGAAACATCATATTGAACATTATTATGTTATATATGATTTGATTCGGATTCGAGTGGCACTTTTTAAATTTTTTTTAACAAATTATTGAAGCTGCAGTACCCTTGTTAAATTTGAATCAATATCATTGTTCCCACCAATAAACATGTGCTTGCAATATATAATTTGCTTTAATTAATTTTGTTAGGATGATATGATTGTTGAACCTTCTTTCTAACATTTTAACTTTTTAAATGAATTAATTACTTAACATGATATTAGGTATTTATGTGAGTGAAGTCTTCTTAATCGCCCTTTAAAATCTAGTTGGCTTGAAGCTATAGCACTACGTACGCATAAGGTTTAACATTTCAACACAAATATTACAGTCTAATTAAATTACATTTATTAAAACTCGAAAATTTAATTTTCTATATATTTTTTTCTGGAACTTGTGCTAAACTGAATAAACATTGCAGCCTGTTTTACATATTAAAAGTTGATTTCGGCATGTCTAGATTTTCCATACCCAACTAATTAATTTAAATGTTTTGTTTTTATTTATTTTTTTTCTATTAACAATTCAATTTAGCCACTCCAACCGACATTTTCTTTACTCTTTTATGTATTTAATCTCATTTTTTTAGGGACAAAAAAAAATTGTACATTTAGTCATTCTTTCGAAGACAGAGGGAGTAATTTTTTGACATGACTTGTTAGTGAAATTGTCATTAGAAAGAGTGAAATTGCGTAAAATACTCTCATTCGGATCAATTATTACACGTTGGTGGCCGAAAGAATTTTTTTATAGAAATTTAGGTAGGGACATTTAGGGGTGTGCAACCGGTAAATACCGGCCCGAACAGGACCGGTACCAAACCGGACCAGTACCGAAATTAGCCAAATTTCGATACGGATATCGGTACCGGTTTGACCGGTTTACCGAACCTGTGACGCCCCCAAAATTAGGTATACATCGCCCATCTTGGGTCGTCAGATACATGGTACAGAATACAAATACAATTTACTAATACAACTGTCGTGTACAATACGACAAAACATAACTGTGAGTTTGAATACAATTATTGTCTACTAGAGACTATACAAACTCAAAAAGAGTCCTCATTACAATTATTGTCACACTATTTAACAGAATAGTGAGGACTACTACTACTATCATCTGGTCCATCACTCCGTTCCCCGACTCGTCCCAGCTATATTCTCATTTCCTGAAGAGAACAGTGAAAGAAATGGTGAGCTCAACTAGCCCAGTAAGAAATATTATGATTAAGATAATGCAGAATAAATTATCATTAGCCTTCAACAGTGTTAAACTGATAAAATATAACGAACATCAAGTTTAACTGCAGCGGAACAAGCAATCCATTAAAAGAGTCAAGTAAAAAATAAAATCTACTATCTTCTATGATTTAAAAGGTTTTTCAACATTGTTATCGCTAGGACTCAGCTTAATAAAATAATTCACATCATCGAATCACCCCTGCACCACGGCCAAGGATATTCGTGTATTCATTAATGGTCATGATCATGCCAACAACTGTCCATCAATGCACTACGGGTCAATGAGGACTTTTACCACATCATTTGTAACATTACGGTCATGATTACACCGAATAATCCCTGGTCATAATCATACCAAGTCCATCTATGCACTACAGGGCACAGATGACTTTTAACATTTTATAAACATGAGGATGATGACAATGATATAAGAATTCAATAAAATAAGTTCAAGAATTAATTTATCCAAGAATTAACAACGTCCAAATTGTCAACATGATACTGCTTTGTGGAGTAAAATTCAAGAATGCTTAGAAGAATATTTTCAGGAAAAGATACTGGATGAAACGCAATTATCAAGGATATTCCACAAATTTCATGGAGTATAGAAGTCAAAACTTAACCAACTGAGTATAATAAAGAATGGAATAACAAAATAAATCACCATGCATGCGATAGACCGCACAGACAGGTTATTCTAACAGAATAATAGATAATGGAACCAGGTCCGGCGTAAAACGCACAGACAGGATGTTCTAACAGAATAATAATAAAGACGGAACCAGGTCCGGTGTAAAACACACATGTGACAACCCCAAAACAGGTCCATTCCATCCAACCTATTCTGAGTCGCCAATTACATGGTACAGAAAATAACTACAACTTTATTACAATAATTATCGTACAAAATACAACAACACATATGCTGTGAGTTTGGATATAAATATATACCAAATGTGACTCATGTCCCAATCGTGGACAGCACCTCATAATGATACCTTACATAAAGGTATAGTCAAAAATTGTTTTAGAAATTAGAATCTTTGGGAAGTGGTCAAGAAAACATTCGTACATAGGAGGTCATGCGTCTAGGTTATGATAGATATCATATGGCCACAGAATTATCCTTGGTTGACCCAATAGACTCTAAAGAAAAACGAGAAGATTACTATCATATTCTTTCCAATGGTGAGTCTTCTCTTGACATATCATTATCTCCACTGTCTCTAATTGAGAATTATACTTCAAACAAACACCAAGATTATATAGGTAGTGCTCATAGATATACTCAGCAAGTGGATGTGCACAACCATGTCTTATGATGACACGATGTTGTATGTCGTTAAACATCTTGTATGATAGTTGCAAAACACCCTTCCAATGTTGGGTACGCCTTACCCTATTGGATTCACTAAATATAACTACTAAATGATGACCACCGTTCTATTCCCTTGTTACCCCTGCTCGACCCAGCTACACTCTTATTACCTGAAAGGAATTGTGAGACAAAAGGGTGAGCACAACTAGCCCAGTAAAGAATATCATAACTAAAGATAATTAAATTATCAATAGCCTTCGTCAGTAATAAATCAGAGATTTAGAACATATGGTAGATGATAAAACTTTTCAACCATAGTTGCAGCGGAACGAGCAATCCATTAGAAGAGTCAAAAAGACTATAAAGTCTATTATCTTCTCCACGTTAAAAGTCCACCAACAATGTTTTATCCCTGTAACATCATTCAACAATTCCTGTCCACAATCACGTGTATAACTCATAATCGTAATTGTAGTTCTAAATTTCTTTTCTCATCCAGGACAAAGATAATTTTTATCACCTGAAACATCTAACATCATGGTTATACCAAATCACAGTTCTTGTTCATAATCATACTAATAAATTCATCTTTGCACTACGGCCCAAAGATATTCATCAATAAGTCATCTTTACACTACATGTCAAAGATATTCAACAACATGTCATCTTTGCACTACGGGCCAAAGATATTCATCAACAATTCATCTTTGCACTACAGGCCAAAGATATTCAACAACAAGTCATCTTTGCATTACGAGCCAAAGATATTCATCAATAATTCATCTTTGTACTACGGGCCAAAGATATTCATCAATAATTCATCTTTGCACTACAGGCCAAAGATATTCCTCAATAGTTCATATTTGCACTACAGGCTAAATATATTCATATCTTAAAGAAATATATAATCATTTTAGAACTTATATAAATAATAAGTATAACCATGTTAATCAATTCACCTTTGCACTTAAGCTAAAGATATTCAATTATAAATTCAATGGTCATGATCATACCAGTCACATTTCAACTTTTTCACTACTGGCCAAAGAGAACCCTAGTCATGATCATACCAATAATCTACCCATAAATAGTAACTCATGAATAGTAACTCGTGAATAGTACTCCGTATTCGTATATAGTACCGTATACATAAATAATGTCATATACGTAAATAGTGCCATATGCATGAATAGTGCCGCATACATGAATAGTGCCGTATACGTGAATAGTAACCCCGACTCAAAAAGTTCTAAATTTGATAAAAAAATTCATACCAACATTTTGGTATAATGATATTGAAGAAAATATCATTTTAAGAAGAATATAACACCCCTTACTATCCCTTACTATCCCTTAGTATCCCATACCTCAAAAGAGCAGCACTTCAGACTGGATATCGGATATGACGCTGAAGGAAACTCGTACTGATGAATAGCAACTCACCAAGTATCTAAATACTCACAAAATATACTCAATAATCTAGAGAGAGAAAGAGAGAAAACTTCTTTCTGGTGTGATTTTCAATTCTAACTTAGCCCTCTATTTATAGAAAAATGTTAGCACGTCAAAGCAGACTTAACCTGTAATGTGAGACCCCAGCTTTTATGAATAAATATTTAATTTTCTCGAAATAATTATGGTGTGGATTTGATATAATATTATAGTTGTGGGTATTATTTATAAATTTTGCAAAGTAAGCAAGTTGTTTTAAAATATTCGTTTGGTCGGGGAATATTCTTTTTGTCGGGAAATATTCGTACGACGGCACAATCATTGGTGGACCCCACAACAGAAGTATAGTCGTAGTTAGAAAACGACAAAATTATCTTTCTATAAAAATAACGGCTGAGGTGTTACCGTTAAAACCGTTAAAACTGTTGAACTACCCGGTAGTAAAAGTACATTAATACGCGTGGTTGCATAGTAGCACACGGTATTGATTATTGATGCTTACGTGAGAAGTCACTCAGCTATACTCAATTATTGCTACAGTAATTACTGCATCATATCTCTTAAATTATTGTCATAGTATCATCTGTATAATATGTTATATTATTAAATCAATAATTGAGACGTTGTGGTAAGTTTGGTTATTTTTATGGGGGGGCCATATGTCATCATCTAAGAGTCTCTTCGTCAATAGTAATTACCGTCGTCAATAGTAATTACCGTCGTCAATAGTATTTACCTTGGTCAATAGTATTTACCTTGGTCAATAGTAATTACCTTCGTCAATAGTATTTACCTTGGTCAATAGTATTTACCTTCGTCAATAGTAATTACCTTCGTCAATAGTATTTACCTTGGTCAATAGTAATTACTTTCGTCAATAGTAGTTGTCCCTTCAATATTACCAAGAGTCATTTGACCCTTCGTTAAGACCAAGAGTCATTTGACCCTTCGTTAAGACCAAGAGTCAATTAACCCTTCGTTAAGACCAAGAGCCACCCTCAGTTTTTCTATAAATAGAGGCCTAGGGCTTCATTATTTTTCACTAATTCATTCAAGCTATAGAGAGAGAAAGTATAGAGAGAATAAGAGAGAGATAATAAAAGTATTCTGCTACTTCACTTTTCCAATATCCAGTTCTTTTAAGGTAAGGGATATTATTCTTTTGTATTCAAAAAGAGAATTTCTATTATTCCATTTCTTTATTATTCTGTTGGAATAACCTGTATATGCGGAATACCCTATACTTGGTGACATTCTTCTATTATTCTGTCTTTGTTATTCCGTTGGAACATCTTGTCTGTGCTTTACGCCGGACCTGGTTCCGTCTTTACTATTATTCTGTCGGAATATCCTGTCTGTGTGTTTTACACCGGACCTGGTTCCATTATTTATTATTCTGTCGGAATATCTTGTCTGTGTGTTTTACACCGGACTTGGTTCCATTATTTATTATTCTGTCGGAATATCCTGTCTGTGCGTTTACGCCGGACCTGGTTCCATTATTATTATTCTGTTAAGAATAACCTGTCTGTGCGGTCTATCGCATGCATGGTGATTTCTTTTGTTATTCCATTCTTTATTATACTCAGTTGATTAAAACTTTGACTTCTATACTCTATAAAATTAGTGGAATATCCTTGATATTTGCGTTTCATCCAGTATCTTTTCATGAAAATATTCTTCTAAATATTCTTGAATTTCACTCCACAAAGCAGTATCATGTTGACAATTTGGACGTTGTTAATTCTAGGATAAATTAATTCTTGAACTTATTTTATTGAATTCTTATATCATTGTCATCATCCTCATGTTTATATTCTGTTGAAAGTCATCTATGGCCTGTAGTGCATAGATGGACTTGGTATGATTATGACCAGGGATTATTCGGTGTAATCATGACCGTAATATTACAAATAATGTGGTTAAAGTCTCATTGGTCGTAGTGCAGTGATGGACAGTTGTTGGCATGATCATGACCATTAATGAATACACGAATATCCTTGGCTGTAGTGCAGGGGTGATTCGATGATGTGGATTATTTTATTAAGCTGAGTCTCAGCGATCACAGTGTTGAAAAACCTTTTAAATCATAAAAGATAGTAGAGTTTATTTTCTACTTGACTCTTTTAATGGATTACTTGTTCCGCTGCAGTTAAACTTGATGTCTATTATATTTTATCAGTTTAACATTGTTGAAGACTAATGATAATTTATTCTGCATTATCTTAGTAATAATATTTCTTACTAGGCTAGTTGAGCTCACCCTTTCTTTCACTGTTCTCTTCAGGAAATGAGAACGTAGCTGGGGCAAGTCGGGAAACGGAGTGATGGTCCGAATAATAGTATTAGTTAGTAGTCCTCACTATTCTATGTAATGGTGTGTTAATAAATGTAATGAGGACTCCTTTTGAGTATGAATACTCTCTAGAAGATAATATTTGTATTCAAACTCACAGTTTATGTTTTGTCGTATTGTACACGACAGTTGTATTAGTAAGTTGTATTTGTATTCTGTACTATGTATCTGACGACCCAAGATGGGTGATGTATACCTAATTTTGGGGGCGTCACAGTTGGTATCAGAGCTTAGGGATATGATCCCTGGCTAAGATGTGAGAATAGAACTAGGAGGGGAGAGACGGGGAATTCCTTCGCTAGTATGACCTACCTAAGTTTATTTGCATGGTATTTAATTGGTCGGTCATAATATAAGGATAATATATGACATATCAATTAACTTTTATTTTGTGGCAGTATCTAAAAATGGCATCTGAGAATGTTGAGAATAGCAATGGAGCACAGGCGACTGTTGATTCACCACATATCAATAATCAGGATAATGTGCATCAGGAAGGTGATAATCCTCATGCAAACAACAACACTGACCAGATGATGAATGATGGAATGTTCAGAAACTTTATGCAGTTCATGCAACAGCAGGCGAGAGCGGCTCCTGTCCAAAATATAGGTGGAAACACTGAAAACTCTCGGACGGTCACCGCTAAACAGTTCAAGGTGCTGGGACCACCAGAGTTTAAGGGAGAGCCAAAACCACTTATAGCGAAAATATGGATAAAGCAGATTACCAAGATATTTGATGTCTTGGGATGCTCCGAGGAGCAAAAGGTTCCCTTTGCCGCCTTTATGTTGCAAGGAGAGGCAGATTACTGGTGGGAATCGATTAAGCGTACTCAACCTGCCGCACTGAAGATGTCTTGGGAGAAGTTTCAAGAGCTGTTCAATGACAAATACTTTCCCGAAAGTGTTCGTCACATGAAGGAGGTGGAGTTCATCAAATTGGAGCAGAATAATATGTCCGTGTCGCAGTATGAGGCTAAATTTGCTGAGCTGTCCCGGTTTACGTCCAACTTGGTGGATAATGAAGAGCGAATGACGCGAATATTTTTACGAGGTTTGAAACCTAAGATACGTCAACATCTTATTTCTCATAAACTGTGTTTGTATTCAGATGTTGTGAATAGGGCTCAGTTAGTGGAGCGCGATAACGAGTCAATGTAACCAAAAGAGAGCAGTCGGCAAAATGATAATACCATTGAGAGCAGTCATCGAAGCGGTGACAACAAGCGTGGAGGGAATCAACAGACCAGAAATGGTAACCACTTCGGTGGTAATCAGGGCCAAAACAATAAGAATGGTCATTTCAAGAAGAGGAGATTCAACAATGATGGAAAGACGTCAGCACCAGCACCCGTTGTTAAGGAAGGAGAACGACCACCTATCATATGTTTCAAATGCGGAGGGGAGGGGCATATCAGTCCAAACTGCGCGATGCCGTCTAAAGCATGTTATAATTGTGGAAGAGAAGGTCATTTAGCTCGATTTTGTCGTTTACCAAAAACAAGTTCAGCCAAGATGGAGACACCAAAGGCCGTCCCAGAAAAGTCAAAGCCAGTAGTTTAAGAGAAAGCGTTTTTTTCGTGACGAGGAACCTGAATAAAATTATCACGGGTATGTTAGTCATAAACTCTTGCAAAGTCTATACCGTGTTAGATACCGGTTCTACTCACTCTTTTATTTCACCTAGTTGTGTTCAATGTTTGAAGTTAACTCCGGAGAACTTAGACTTTGATATGTCTGTTTAAACTCAGTTGAGAGAAATCTTCGTTACCTCCACTATTTATAAATCTTGTTCAAATCAACATTTTCACGTTACCTGTCAATCTTATCTCTTTGAAAATGTTTGCCTTTGATGTGATTTTAGAAATCGATTGGTTAACTACTCATCATGCTTCTCGTAAGGTGGTTAACTTTCATATTCCTAACCAACCTGTTATGCGAATTCAAGTAACCAAACCACTAAAGTCAATCATTGTCATATCAAGCCATAAATAAAGAGCCCCGATCCTTTAGTTGTTGACTTTCTTGTGTGAAATGCACCGAAGCCAGACTTTCTGAAGGCAGCGTTGTGAATAACGGTGACAAGTTAATAGATATCAATGTGACGTGCAATCCAAGTCTTGGATGAGGGTCACAATTTTGAACAATATTTCTATTGTTAATAAATTTCTTGACGTATTCTTGAAGACTTCTTAGCCTACCCCAGAGCGTAAAATCGAATTTTGTATTGACCCCAGTACAAAACCCATTTCTTAAACCCTCAAATATTTCTTTAACTAAAACGAACGTAACATGCACCAAAGACGTTGGCTTGAACTGTTGGAAGATTATGATCATACCATTCAATACCATCCTGGAAAAGCGAACGTGGTAGCTGACGCCTTGAGTAGAAGATCATATGCAAGTACGAGTGCAATATTGTCAACACAAAGGCCCATTTTGTGTGACTTGCAAAGGATGGAGATAGAGTTAAAAACTCCAGGGACCCATGTGATGATGGCGAATATACGAATAGAACCAACTTTAATCGATAAAGTTAAAGCTGCTCAAGCTACAAACCTGGAGCTAATGCGTATGAGGAAGAAAGTACAAGAAGGTGCTATGCCGGAAGCAAGAATCGATGAAGAAAGAATACTTCGAGTCAACTCCAGACTTTGTGTTCCTAACAATCCTGATTTAAAGTATGAAATCATGATGGAGGCGCACAACACACCGTTTGCAATCCATCCTGGAAGTACCAAAATGTATCATGATCTTCGTCATACATTTTGGTGGAGCAATATGAAGAGAGAGATAGCGTTGTTTATCTCAAGGTGTCTAACTTGTCAACGAGTCAAAGCGGAGCATCAAGTACCAAAAGGTCCATTGCAACCACTTGAAATTCCAGAATGGAAGTGGGAGCACATTACCATGGATTTCGTTACCGGTCTTCCTAAGGTTTCTCAAGGTATAGATGCGATTTGGGTCATTGTTGATAGATTGACCAAGTCTGCTCATTTCTTACCGATACGAGAAACTTATACACTTGAACGTCTTGCTCGTATGTACATAAACGAGATTGTAAGACTGCATGGTATGCCAGTATCCATAGTTTCTGATCGAGACCCAAGATTCACTTCACGATTTTGGGTTAGTTTACAAAAAGCTATGGGCACAGATTTACGATTTAGTTCGGCATATCATCCTCAGACGGACGGACAATCAGAGAGGACTATTCAAACTCTAGAAGATTTATTAAGACTCTGTGTCTTTGACTTCAAGGGAAGTTGGGACAAGTTCTTACCATTGGTGGAGTTTTCCTACAACAACAGTTATCAAGCCAGTATTGGCATGGCTCCATTCGAAGCATTGTATGGAAGAAAATGTCGTTCTCCAGTATGCTGGGGTGAGGTGGGTGAAGCAACGTTGTTGGGACCGGAGTTGGTACGTATGACTACAGAAAAGATTCAAACGATCCGACAACGTATAAAAACCTCACAAGATCGATAAAAGAGTTATGTTGATCTTCATCGAAAGGACGTGAAATTTGATATAGGAGATCATGTGTTCTTACGTGTTGCTCCATGGAAAGGAGTTACGAGATTTAGAAAAAGAAAAAAACTCAATCCTCGATTTATCGGTCCATTTTTAATCCTCGATCGAGTAGGAACTGTGGCTTATAGACTCGCTTTACCGCCAAGTATGTCTCGTGTTCATAACGTTTTTTACATATCCATGTTACGCAAATATGTGGAAGACCCGAACCACATTATTGAGTTAGAACCGGACGAAATAGCGGAGGATTTGACGTATGAAGAAGTTCCTGTTCAAATCTTGGATAAGAAGGATCATATTCTACGCTCCAAGGTTATACCTCAAGTCAAAGTTTTGTGGAGAAACCACGATGTTGAGGAAATGACTTGGGAGTTAGAATCTGAAATGAAATCAAGGTATCCTCACCTGTTCGGCATACCAGGTATGTACGTAAATTTCGAGGGCGAAATTTCATAAGGAGGGGAGATTGTGAGACCCCAGATTTTATGAATAAATATTTAATTTTTTCGAAATAATTATGGTGTGGATTTGATATAATATTATAGTTGTGGGTATTATTTATAAATTTTGCAAAGTAAGCAAGTTGTTTTAAAATATTCGTTTGGTCGGGGAATATTCTTTTTGTCGGGAAATATTCGTACGACGGCACAATCATTGGTGGACCCCACAACAGAAGTATAGTCGTAGTTAGAAAACGACAAAATTATCTTTCTATAAAAATAACGGCTGAGGTGTTACCGTTAAAACTGTTGAACTACCCGGTAGTAAAAGTACAGTAATACGCGTGGTTGCATAGTAGCACACAGTATTAATTATTGATGCTTACGTGAGAAGTCACTCAGCTATACTCAATTATTGCTACAGTAATTACTGCATCATATCTCTTAAATTATTGTCATAGTATCATCTGTATAATATGTTATATTATTAAATCAATAATTAAGACATTGTGGTAAATTTGGTTATTTTTATGGGGGGGTCATATGTCATCATCTAAGAGTCTCTTCGTCAATAGTAATTACCGTCGTCAATAGTAATTACCGTCGTCAATAGTATTTACCTTGGTCAATAGTATTTACCTTGGTCAATAGTAATTACCTTCGTCAATAGTATTTACCTTGGTCAATAGTATTTACCTTGGTCAATAGTAATTACCTTCGTCAATAGTATTTACCTTGGTCAATAGTAATTACTTTCGTCAATAGTAGTTGTCCCTTCAATATTACCAAGAGTCATTTGACCCTTCGTTAAGACCAAGAGCCATTTGACCCTTCGTTAAGACCAAGAGTCAATTAACCCTTCGTTAAGACCAAGTGCCACCCTCAGTTTTTCTATAAATAGAGGCCTAGGGCTTCATTATTTTTCACGAATTCATTCAAGCTATAGAGAGAGAAAGTATAGAGAGAATAAGAGAGAGAGAATAAAAGTATTCTGCTACTTCACTTTTCTAATATCCAGTTCTTTTAAGGTAAGGGATATTATTCTTTTGTATTCAAGAAGAGAATTTCTGTTATTTCATTTCTTTATTATTATGTTGGAATAACCTGTATATGCGGAATACCCTATACTTGGTGACATTCTTCTATTATTCTGTCTTTGTTATTCCGTTGAAACATCCTGTCTGTGCTTTACGCCGGACCTGGTTCCGTCTTTACTATTATTCTGTCGGAATATCCTGTCTGTGTGTTTTACACCGGACCTGGTTCCATTATTTATTATTCTGTCAGAATATCCTGTCTATGTGTTTTACACCGGACCTGGTTCCATTATTTATTATTCTGTCGGAATATCCTGTCTATGCGTTTACGCCGGACCTGGTTCCATTATTATTATTCTGTTAAGAATAACCTGTCTGTGCGGTCTATCGCATGCACGGTGATTTCTTTTGTTATTCCATTCTTTATTATACTCAGTCGATTAAAACTTTGACTTCTATACTCCATAAAATTAGTGGAATATCCTTGATATTTGCGTTTCATCCAATATCTTTTCATAAAAATATTCTTCTAAACATTCTTGAACTTTACTCCACAAAGCAGTATCATGTTGACAATTTGGACGTTGTTAATTCTAGGATAAATTAATTCTTGAACTTGTTTTATTGAATTATTATATCATTGTCATCATCCTCATGTTTATATTCTGTTGAAAGTCATCTATGGCCTGTAGTGCATAGATGGACTTGGTATGATTATGACCAGGGATTATTCGGTGTAATCATGACCGTAATATTACAAATGATGTGGTTGAAGTCTCATTGGCCGTAGTGCAGTGATGGACAGTTGTTGGCATGATCATGACTATTAATAAATACACGAATATCCTTGGCCGTAGTGCAGGGGTGATTCAATGATGTGGATTATTTTATTAAGCTGAGTCTCAGCGATCACAGTGTTGAAAAACTTTTTAAATCATAAAAGATAGTAGAGTTTATTTTCTACTTGACTCTTTTAATGGATTGCTTGTTCCGCTGCAGTTAAACTTGATGTCTATTATATTTTATCAGTTTAACATTGTTGAAGACTAATGATAATTTATTCTGCATTATCTTAGTCATAATATTTCTTACTGGGCTAGTTGAGCTCACCCTTTCTTTCACTGTTCTCTTCAGGAAATGAGAACGTAGCTGAGGCAAGTCGGGAAACGGAGTGATGGTCCGAATAATAGTATTAGTTAGTAGTCCTCACTATTCTATGTAATGGTGTGTTAATAAATGTAATGAGAACTCCTTTTGAGTATGAATACTCTCTAGAAGATAATATTTGTATTCAAACTCACAGTTTATGTTTTCTCGTATTGTACACGACAGTTGTATTAGTAAGTTGTATTTGTATTCTGTACTATGTATCTGACGACCCAAGATGAGTGATGTATACCTAATTTTGGGGGCGTCACATGTAACCTGATGGCTTTACCTGCTACTATACCCACCCACCATATTTTAATAAAAATCTCAGCACATTTCTTCACCAACCAAGAGTGGGGCCCACCAATTCTAGAATTTTCTACCAAAATGCTTAACTCCGAAAATTCAACAATTTCTGAACCAGTCATCTCGTAAAATTCATAACAAATCATACGTTCATTTTTAACGGTTCAAAATTTGTGGACATATACTCAACTTATATATGTATAACATATCCAAATACTACCACGATCCAACGGTCGGATTAAAAAATATAACCCTCGCAAAATATCTCAAAAACCCTAATTTGATTTTCAATACCTCCGTTCCGACAAAAATACAGATAAAACACCTCAACATTAACTCCTTCATTTATAACCACATAAATAAATCCATCATTTATATCCACATCAAATAAATATTTCATTATCATATAGATCAATAATTAATTATTCACAAATAATATTACAGAATCACAATAATGACAACAAGGTAGTTCCCAGGAAAGAGGGGGCTTTCCAATAAAAATTTCTCCTTACTGGCGCGCAATTAGGTGACCAAACCTCTCCTTAGACAGAACTTTCTAGACATTGCCAATAATGTTATCTAATAATATTATTCAAATAATATGAATTATTGATCTGATAATGGGAAATACTGTGCAGTGACAATTATTGAACAACAATAATATAAAATTTCAACGTAGCAATTATTGAATCAATAAAATAAAATATTGAACAGTAATTACTGTAACAATTATTGAGTAGTGTGTTCTTACGTAAGAATCAATAATTTCAAAAATACTATGCAATACGTGTGTTACTATGCAATAACGCGTATTATTGTATTTTAACCACCGGGTATTCCAACAGTGTTAATAGTAACAATTACGCCGTTATTTATAAAAACTCAAATTTGTCATTTTCTTCATCCGACCGTTATTCTGTTATGGGGCCCACAAATATCTGCGACGTCGTACGAATATTCCCCGACAGAAAGAATATTCCACGACCAAACGAATATTCCCCGACAACAATGAATATTTTATAACGACTTGTGTATTTTGAAAAATAAATCATATATCACCCTTAACTTTAACAATTATCAATTTAACCATTTACTGAATAGTAATTATAAGAAAAATTGAATACTTTTATTTCATAAAATTCGGGGTCTTACAATCTCCCCTTCTTATGAAATTTCATCCTCAAAATTTACGTACCTAGTATTTCAAAGAGTTGAGAATACCTTGCTTTCATTTCAGATTCCATCTTTCCTATCATCGTGATTTTTCTATTGCTCATCTCCTATATTTTAGATATAATTCTAGAATATAGCTTCAAAACAAGGGTAAATTTAACAAATTAACATATCACATAATATCCCGATATTATGACTGACCAACAAATAAGCTTAGGTAGGACACGCTAGCAAAGAATTTACTCATCTCTCTCCTCCTAGTTATATTCCCCGATCTCCGCCAGAGATCATATCCATAAGCTCTGATACCAACTGTGACAACCCCAAAACAGGTCCATTTCATCCAACCTATTCTGAGTCGCCAAATACATGGTACAGAAAATAACTACAACTTTATTACAATAATTATCGTGCAAAATACAACAACAAATATGCTGTGAGTTTGGATACAAATATATACCAAATGTGACTCACGTCTCAATCGTGGACAGCACCTCACAATGATACCTTACATAAAGGTATAGTCAAAAACTGTTTTAAAAATTAGAATATTTGGAAAGTGGTCAAGAAAACCTTCGTACATGGGAGGCCATGCGTCTAGGTTATGATAGATATCATATGGCCACAGAATTATCCTTGGTTGACCCAATTGACCCCAAAGAAAAACAAGAAGATTACTATCATATTCTTCCCAATGATGAGTCTTCTCTTGACATATCATTATCTCCACTGTCTCTAATTGAGAATTATACTTCAAACAAACACCAAGATTATATAGGTAGTGCTCATAGATATACTCAGCAAGTGGATGTGCACAACCCTGTCTTATGATGACACGATGTTGTATGTCGTTAGACATCTTGTATGATAGTTGCAAAACACCCTTTCAATGTTGGGCACGCCTTACCCTATTGGATTCACCAAATATAACTACTAAATGATGACCACCGTTCTATTCCCTTGTTACCCCTGCTCGACCTAGCTACACTCTTATTACCTGAAAGGAATTATGAAACAAAAGGGTGAGCACAACTAGCCTAGTAAAGAATATCATAACTAAAGATAATTAAATTATCAATAGCTTTCGTCAGTAATAAATCAGAGATTTAGAACATATGGCAGATGATAAAACTTTTCAACCATAGTTGCAGCGGAACGAGCAATCCATTAGAAGAGTCAAATAGACTATAAAGTCTATTATCTTCTTCACGTTAAAAGTCCACCAACAATGTTTTATCCCTATAACATCAATCAACAATTTCTGTCCACAATTACGTGTATAACTCATAATCGTAATTGTAGTTCTAAATTTCTTTTCTCATTCATGACAAAGATAATTTTTATCACCTGAAACATCAAACATCATGGTTATACCAAATCACAATTCATGTTCATAATCATACTAATAAATTCATCTTTGCACTACGGCCCAAGGATATTAATCAACAAGTCATCTTTGCACTACATGCCAAAGATATTCAACAACATGTCATCTTTGCACTACGGGCAAAAGATATTCATCAACAATTCATCTTTGCACTACAGGCCAAAGATATTCAATAACAAGTCATATTTACATTACGAGCCAAAGATATTCATCAATAATTCATCTTTGTACTACGGGCCAAAGATATTCATCAATAATTCATCTTTGCACTACAGGCCAAAGATATTCTTCAATAGTTCATATTTGCACTACAGGCCAAATATATTCATATCTCAAAGAAATATATAATCATTTTAGAACTTATATAAACAATAAGTATAACCATGTTGATAAATTCACCTTTGCACTTAAGCTAAAGATATTCAATTATAAATTCAATGGTCATGATCATACCAGTCACAATTCAACTTTTTCACTACTGGCCAAAGAGAACCCTAGTCATGATCATACCAATAATATACCCATCTTTACACTCAAGTGAAAGGAAATATCATCATTAGGGTTATAAAAATGTTATATATGATAATAAAAATAATATATTCAATATATAGTTTTAATCTCCAGAGTAATATTCATAAATCAACTATAATTTGGTTAGAAAAAGAAACCAATTTTTTTTATCGTGAATAGTAACCGTGAATAGTAACTCATGAATAGTAACTCATGAATAGTAACTCGTGAATAGTACTCCATATTCGTACATAGTACCGTATACATAATAATGTCATATGCGTAAATAGTGCCATATGCAAGAATAGTGGATTACATGAATAGTGCCATATACGTGAATAGTAACCCCGACTCAAAAAGTTCTAAATTTAATAAAAAGTTCATAACAACATTTCGGTATAATGATATTGAAGAAAATATCATTTTAAGAAGAATATAACACCCCTTACTATCCCTTAGTATCCCTTACCTCAAAAGAACAGCACTTCAGACTGGATATCGGATATGACGCTGAAGGAAACTCGCACTGATGAATAGCAACTCACCAAGTATCTAAATACTCACAAAATACACTCAATAATCTAGAGAGAGAAAGAGAGAAAACTTGTTTCTGGTGTGATTTTCAATTCTAACTTAGCCCTCTATTTATAGGAAAATGTTAGCACGCCGAAGCAGACTTAACCTGTAATCTGATGGCTTTACCTGCTACTATACCCACCCACCACATTTGAATAAAAATTTCAGCACATTTCTTCACCAACCAAGAGTGGGGCCCATCAATTCTAGAATTTTCTACCAAAATGATTAACTCCAAAAATTCAACAATTTCTGAACCAGTCATCTCGTAAAATTCATAACAAATCATACGTTCATTTTTAACGGTTCAAAATTTGTGGACATATACTCAACTTATATATGTATAACATATCCAAATATTACCACTATCCAACGGTCGGATTAAAAAATATAACCCTCGCAAAATATCTCAAAAATCCTAATTTAATTTTCAATATCTCCTTTCCGACAAAAATACAGATAAAACACCTCAACATTAACTCCTTCATTTATAACCACATAAATAAATCCATCATTTATATCCACATCAAATAAATATTTCATTATCATATAGATCAATAATTAATTATTCACAAATAATATTACAGAATCACAATAATGACAACCAGGCAGTTCCCATGAAAGAGGGGGCTTTCCAATAAAAATTTATCCTTACTGGCGCGCAATTAGGTGACCAAACCTCTCCTTAGACAGAACTTTCTAGACATTGCCAATAATGTTATCTAATAATATTATTCAAATAATATGAATTATTGATCTGATAATGGGAAATACTGTGCAGTGACAATTATTGAATAACAATAATATAAAATTTCAACGTAGCAATTATTGAATCAATAAAATAAAATATTAAACAGTAATTACTGTAACAATTATTGAGTAGTATCTTCTTACGTAAGAATCAATAATTTCAAAAATACTGTGCAATACGTGTGCTACTATGCAATAACGCGTATTACTGTATTTTAACTACCGGGTATTCCAACAGTGTTAATGGTAACAATTACGCCGTTATTTATAAAAATTCAAATTTATCATTTTCTTCATCCGACCGTTATTCTGTTATGGGGCCCACAAATGTCTGCGCCGTCGTACGAATATTCTCCGACAGAAAGAATATTCCACGACCAAACGAATATTCCCCGACAATAATGAATATTTTATAACCACTTATGTATTTTGAAAGAAAAAAAATTCATATATCACCCTTAACTTTAACATTTATCAATTTAACCAATTACTGAATAGTAATTATAAGAAAAATTGAATACTTTTATTTCATAAAATTCGGGGTCTTACAACACAGACAGGATGTTCCAACAGAATAATAATAAAGACGGAACCAGGTTCGGTGTAAAACACACAGACAGGATGTTCCAACAGAATAATAATAAAGACGGAACCAGGTCTGGTGTAAAATACACAGACAGGATGTTCCAACAGAATAATAGAAGAATGTCACCAAGTATAGGGTAGACCGCGTATACAGGTTATTCCAACAGGATAATAAGAAATGAAATAACAACAGTTCTCTTCATGAATAAGAAAGAATAACACCCCTTACCGTTTTAAAGAAGAACTGAAATAAGGAAGTAGTTAAGTAGCAGAATACTTTTCTTCTCTCTCTCTATAGTTTCTCTCTCTAGAGTTCAGTGAATTCGTAAGAAATAATGAAGGAATGAGTTGCTATTTATAGAAAAATGGAATGCATAGTAACTAATCCATGAACGGTCCAGATTGATTACTTTAATCTGACGGTCCATATTTAAAAAAAAATCTTTTAAATAAAATATAATATATTCTATTTATAGAATAACTTTAATAAAGTATTTTATTTTATATAAAAAGATGTTTCTGTTTTATTACGTTAATAATACGAATAAAACAAAACTTCATTATCGCTAAATAATTTATATTATTAACTGACAATAATTGAATCAAACTGAGTGACTTCTCACATAAGTATTAATAATCAATACCGTGTGCTACTATGCAACCACACGTATTACTGTACTTTTACTACCGAGTAGTTCAACAGTATCAATGGTAAAACTTCCGCCGTTATTTTTAATAAAATATTTTTATCGTTTTCTCAATCCGACAATAATTCCGTTGTGGGCTCCACCAATGATTGTGCCGTTGTACGAATATTCCCTGTTAAAACGAATATTCCTCGACCAATCGAATATTATATAACAACTTGCGTACTTTGTAAAATTTATAAATATTACCCACAACTATAACATTATATCAAATTAACTCCATAATATTCAAAAATGATATTTATAGAAAATTCATCTGTATTTATAAAAAATTGGGGTCTTACAAAACCAGTTTACCGGTTTGGTACCGGCTTTTATCGAATAAATATCGAAAATTAATATAATTATTATTTTATTATTTTTTATTATTATTATTATTATTATTATTATTATTATTATTATTATTATTATTATTATTATTATTATTATTATTATAATTATTATTATTATTATTTTATTATTGATAATAATATTATTATTATTTTTATTATTATAATCATTATTTTATTATTATTATTATTAATTATAAATTTGGTTCTCTCACTATTTTTGCCCAAGTAATAAATATAAATTTGGTTCTCTCACTATTTTTTGCCTAATAAATAACAATATATTTTTCTAATACAAGGGCAATATAGAAAATTGATAATATATTTAATGTTTTATAATCATTTTCTTAATACTTGTGCATAACTTTAAAACGACATATATTAAGGAACGGAGAGAATAATTTTTTTTATCAAGACCGGACCGATTCGGTCCGGTCACCCGAAAATTATGCACACCACTAGGGACATGACGGTTCAATGTCTTAAAGTTACAATATTATAGCTTAAGTTGTAACATGCAAAAATCATTTATTGCTTTAATTTTGCCTAAATAAATGAGAGAAAAATTCTTAAAATAGACACTTGAGGGCAATATAATAAAAATTATAATTAGTGTTTCTTAAAAATTTATTAATGTCAAAATATATAAAAATAATAAAATTAAATTTCCTAAAACGACGACTATTAAATGGGAATGGAGGGAGTATAAAGGTAATTGGGATTTTATTCATACATCATAATTTCAAATTCGGTGTCTTGCACGAGTTATCAGTCTTTGTGATGATACAATTCTCGAATCTCAGATCCCTAAAATAATATTTTCATGTGATTTTTAATTATATTAAATAATGATTTAATGATCAAGGAGAAATTCACTTCAAAAAAGAAATTTATATTAGTATTATAATGGTTGAAATAATAGCAGAGAGCAGACAAGACCATGATTAGTATATAATTAAAAAAATTGAAAAAACTTGTAGAAGCCGAATACAAACTTATATAAAAGCCAGAGCCGCCTACAAAGACTGGATTAGAAAAAATGGCCGGGAGG
This sequence comes from Panax notoginseng, assembly GCA_016801055.1. Lineage (NCBI taxonomy): Eukaryota > Viridiplantae > Streptophyta > Magnoliopsida > Apiales > Araliaceae > Panax > Panax notoginseng. The sequence goes on along the minus strand of CM029019.1, from coordinate 17,085,954 downwards.
CTCCACCTTTCTTCTTTCTTTCTTTTTTTTTTGGCAAAGTATTTTCAAGGCTCCACTAGAATTATTTTTCTGTCCAGTTATGATGTGACCTTGACTCTTGAATTGGATAAATTTTATTTTATTTTTTATTTTACGAACATGTATATTTAACGATATTTTTATATTTATTTAAATATATATTTAACGATATTTAATATTAGTAATTATCTGTGTCTGATAGCACGACGTAATAAAATTCTTCCTCTCCGTTTCAACAATTTCATTTTCATTTCTTCTCTCTCCTCCTTCCTCTCCCACCATCATTTTCCGTCCAAATCAATTAGAATGAATCTGAACCGTCCAAATCAATTAGAATGAATCTGAACCGTCCTTGTACTTTCCCTTTTAAATTCAAAATGGATTCTATCTTATTAATATTAATATATTTAACTATGCTTTTATACTTATTATCAATTGTGTAAAGTAAGAGTTCATTTTTACATTTGAGATGTCTCAAAATAAGAATAGAGAATTGATATTTACACAAATAAAAGTAATAGTTCACAAGTTCATAGTAAATGGCAAAACGATCTATTTAGTCCCCCATACTCATGGTTTGCTTTCATTTTAATCCTTATATATAAGTTTTTTTTCCTTTAAAAATCTTTCTATACTATTTTTTAAAATTAAGGAAAATAATGTCTTCTACCATATCCTTCGTTTCCCAAAAAAAAATTCTAATTCAATTTACTTCTTTATAGTTAATTTGTGAAATTTTAGAATTCTCAAAATTAATATTTATTTTATTTTAATTAATGCAATAGTTTATATTAAAAACTACTTGAGAATTATAACCAAGTACAAAAATGTTATTTTAAAAATGAAAATAAATTTATGTAGAATTTTTATTTTAATTTTTGTAAATTAACTATGATCATCTCTTTATTGATTAAACTCAAAAACCTGATTTTCAAAAAGATTAATAGTCACTTGAGAATAATTATATGGTAAAAGACTTTATTGTTCTTAGTTTCATACATCTGGGAGTAAAAAAATTACTAACCCAGTATTTCTTTCTTTTGTAGACTATATCAATACATTGAAAAATAGTATAGGGATATTTTGAAGGGTAAAAAAAAGAGCTTACAACAGGTACTAAAATAAAAACAAACCACGAGTATAAGTTATTACCTTCAGTCGTGATCTTTTATTCTTTTAGGCGAGTGGACTCTGTGGTGTGGTGTGCTAAGATGACCCGAGTTGTAGGAATTCTTACAATTCCTCCATCACCCAAAACCAACAACAAATTTCTTAGCAATGGCTATAATATATATAGCAATTATCCCTTAGTTATAGCAGGATTTCACTAAGATAAGATGAAATATAGCACAGAACTGCTAAATTGTTGATTAGAGAGAGATGGGTAATAACAAATTACACTTTTCAAGGATTGCGGTAATAATAATTTCTGTAGTTGGGAGAAATAAATTACTATTAAGATGAACGAGTAAATTGAATAATCTTTTAAAAATAGCCGATAGCCGGCAGCTAATTATCTAAATACCAGGTTGTGGCAAGTTTTGTCACAAGGGTACGCACAGTCGACGGCCTTGCAGCCAGCTCTGTCAAAATACCAATCTCCAACAGCTAGTGCAATCCCCTGCGCATCATGACATATTTTAAAAAACTATTGTTGTTGGTCGATAGTTCAAGAGCTAATTTGTGAATGTTAAGAATATAATTTTGAAAAAAAATATGTTGTTGGTTTAGTAGTAGTGGTATGATAATGAAATTACAATGACAAACTTGAGGACATGGTGGTATCATTTTTAAGGAGTGGCGGGAGTGCTTGAACGTGTACCTTGTTGCCAATAAGGGGAGAATCATCCGAAAACCATGTATCCTGTCTCTCGGATTGGCAATGAGCAAAGCATGAATTTATGAATAACCCGTTCTTTGGGGACATTGAGAATCCTTTTACCGCATTTATCATATAATTTCTGAATCCTGCTTAAATGTACCAGAAGAATATGTTAATGAAATTATAGTAAAATTCCCATGATATTTTTTGAAGCCTATGTGAAATGAAGTAAATGCTAATTATGACTTATGGAACTTACTCTGCAGAAACTGGATTTGTGACACTGAACAATGTGCATTATTCATTTTGCACGCACCCCAATAGCCGTGAGGATCAGCTGAAGGAGGAGCTAAGCTGGTCGTCACCTGAACGTGAATATAAAAAGAAAGTGAGGGGTTTGATATATCATGTCTGTCATTCGGGTTATTCAAAAGCTTTTATAATGCAAACTATATTCAACCAGAAAAACTAAGCATCTCCAGGTAAGTTTAGCAATTCTCAGAAAAGAGATAATACCTGCCATGAATCATAGGCTGCATTGAGAAGAAAGAGGGGAGTTTTTATGCTTGCAATCAAGTTCTGAGGGAAGAAGCACTGGAAGGATGAAGATATACGAAGACAAATTTAGTTTAAAATCAGTGCGATGAAGACCATTCGTCTTTCTCATCTATTTTAATCATGAATTTATATAGAAAAGTAAGGAAAAAGAGCTCACGGAAGTTGGATCAAGGTGGTTAGTGCAAGTACGTGGCAGGTTCCTTTGCACCCCCTGCTAAAAATTATGCTAATTTCATTAGCAAGTCTGAATCCAGGCTTAAAAATGAAATTTTTATGAATGCAGGCTTAAAATTTAAACAAGAGGAAAAAAGACATTGACTTGCGATCACTCAAGTTGTACCTCATCCAGCGACTTCTCAGCTTACCAGCATGATATATTCAAGTCAAAGATGCATAATAGATAGAGTTTCACTACTTCTCTCCCACATTTCATCTTAAAAATATTTACTCTTTCTTGAATGCTTCATCTGTTTTTTTCAGTCATCATGTTGGACAAAACCCCTCGAAAACATCTAAGAATTTATGATCTAAGTTGAATGAGATAGCTATCGAGTTTCAAATTGTTTATATCGACCTAGGATTTTATACAACTCAAGGAACAAGGCCCGCAGTTTCATGTGTTCCGCAAAACAAAGTATACTAAACTTCATTATATATGCAGTCATCCAAATTAGTGAATGACTGGGAAAATATTTGCAAACAAGAGGAATTAACTTTTTTGCTAGATTTTCAAGAAAAAATTCAGTATAGTAAGTACCTGCAAGTTAACCACACCTCCGAACATATTCCTAAGAGTGCGGCCACCAGCAATGTCAACCCTACATTATCACAGAGTAACATAAAATCATTAAGTGGAATCATCTTAAGTGAGGAGTATACAATGTACAGTTCTACTAATATAGATAAAGCTTCAAAGATAGGAATTTACGCATCCAAGAACAATCCACCATCACTTAGGCACTTCACTTTAGTCCTACTTGGAAACAAGCCCCGGAACTCATCGCATTTTAAAATAGAAGCTAGACCCCCAGCAGAGCAGCCAGAAAGAAGAGCCTGAAACATGATTTTAAATATCACATAAAGAAAACCATGGAGAAGAACATTAAAAAAAATGGTCATGGGCCACGGGGACGCGGGCGTAAGCCCGTATGAAAAGGCTGACCCAAGTTTGTGGAGATTAGTCTGAATGCATGCAGTTGGGAAACTCCCAGTTATCAAAAAAAACACATTAAGAGAAAGTGAAAAATAATGATAACAAAAACCTGGTTGGCATAACGCATCCCCTTTGCCCTTAAATCTTGCATAGCAGCCCACCAAATGCGCTGACCTCTAAAGTGAAGTCCAGCTGCCTAAAGACAAAATTCACAAAACCAGTTCATTTTAGCATATATGATGTAGAAGAAGCATTAATCTGACGCATGGTGATAACATAGTAATTCAACTAAACATTATGAGTTATGACCTCTAAAGTTAGATAGATTATTTAAGAATAGAATTATTAAAATCTCCAATTAAAAGTCTCCTATCTTTCACCAACTCAATTCACCAAACTCCTATTTGTTCACCAAAGTGGCATAAATTCAGAGATTACTTATCGATAAGAATACAAGTTGAAGATGAGCAGCATAATTTATGCTGTTAAAGGTTAGATGAAAGGAAGGAGCAATATGTGCACAATCCTCTTGCCAGAGATGAATGCATGTGTACCCTTCAATCGGTCCCATACCAAGTGGACAAAGGGACATGACTACAGGCCTAAATCGGTGTTACCTAAAACATGGTACGTTTCGGTATGCGGTACAGATACGAATACGGATACGCGGTACGTGTTATGATACCAATGTGAGTTTGGCATGTGGGCGCAGATTCCACATCAGTAATAGTTGATATAGTTTGTCGTGTTGGGTGATATAGTCTTGGACCTCCCAATAAAAATTCTCTTACAATATAAATCCTCAATGTAATGTGGTGATATAGTTGATATAGGCTTGGACATAGCTAACTTTTCAGGAGGAAATAGGAATTCTCCTACAATCTAAACCCTCAATGTAATGTGGTGATATAGTTGATATAGGCTTAGACGTAATGTGGTGATATAGTTGATATAGGCTTGGACCTTGGATAGCAAACTTTTCAGGAGGAAATAGGAATTCTCTTACAATCTAAATGTAATAAACCTAAGTTTTATAGAATATTTTTAGTTGAATCAACAAGTTGATTGTTTTATAAACATTTTAGTACAAGTGTAATGTTTGAGCATCCAATACTAAGTTATAATATTGATATTTGTGCAATTATAGTTAAACAACAAAGAAATTTTTCGAAACACTAAATTTTGAGTATTGGTACGTAAAAGTACCATGTTTGGGTACGCTAATACCAATACGTGGTTCACTAGGTTTATGAAAGTAATTGGTAACTCGGGCCTGAACAAGCAGACACAATCTCACTATTGTACCACCATAAAGCCACCACTCATTGCGGTGAGCTAATTTTCACCGTTACAAGGTGCCAAATTTATCAGTTGTCCTTAGATATATAGGAATTGGTTAGTATTACTCAATTCCACATCCTATTGATCGAGCAGATTATAGTCATTATACCAGAGGATACCTAAACACCATGTAATTTTGATATTGTTTGCAGAAGAAAATATATAAGAAAGCTGAACAGAAAGTTGTTCATTTAGATAACCTTTTATTACAATAAACATTATTTCTACACGTAGTCAATTGCCAAGTTACCGTTCATCTATGTAAACTGACTAAATAATTTTCATCATAAATAGACAGCCCACAGATGGCCACAGAAAATAAGAACTAAAATGATCCAAGGCCTTGAGTTAATTATCATTGGGACTTAACGGTGGTTGTAAGTTGTAATAAACCCATTTTTCCTCTGTTATGCCCATTTATTTTACAGACAAACAGCACAATGGAATTAATTATCCGTACGGAATGGGAGGATGACGCATACTACAACAAACCTTATTTTCACTATCTCCTGCAAAAGAAGCTCCATCACAATAACGAAGCTTTACTCTATTCCAGTTGAAAAAATCTGCACAAAGAAATGCCGCTACTTAAGGAACATGCATGAAAGGAATATCTAGAAACAAAAATGGTAAATGAATGTCATATTGGTATTAACACTTAGAAAAATGTATTTCTAATATAGTACACCTGGATTTTCTTCAGCCTTATTGCTCAGTATTCCTGCAAAAACTAATTGTTTTTCCATGTAATTTGATGATCCACGCCGTGTCTTCTTGCGATAAACGCAAGATCTAATACTGTTACACCAACCCCCTCCCTGTCAAAAAATATCACACAAAGTGGGGTTTTCATTCAAGAACAGCAACACTGCAGTTGGAAAGTAATGCGGATGAAGTTGGTAGCCTTTAACTCTGATCTTAAAAGAATTGAATGACAATATTAAAACCAACCAAACAAATGGAAAACTCTCTTACCTGATAGGTATATGAATCTCATTCAGATGGTATTAATTTTCTAGCAATTAAACAAGATAAAAAGTGGAAACTTAGAAACCTCTACTTTTAAATATATACTAACGCGAAATTTATTTGTTCAAGATAGAGATTGTCCAGGAAACTTTAAGTAAGACTTTTGACATCACTCCTCACCCCCACTTTGTGTCCCAATAATAGTAATACATAGTATGATCAACTTATACCATAAATACCCTAACATATAGGTGTAATAGTAATACTTGATGGAATTAACAAGTTCTGTTCTGTAGTTTATAAAAAGGTAACATGTTCTACCCCGATTAAAAATTGCACTGGCTTTGCCAAAATAGCAAACATTTTAGAAAATCACAAAATGGAAAATAAGGCATAGAAAATGGGATGAAGGGATACTTGCGACAGATTTGTGCTTTTTTGATGACAGCTAAATTCATGTTCATTGATTGACAAAAATCTGTTACATTTATGATTATTTAAGCAAGCTGGATGGCATACACATCAAATAGGACGATGTGGTTAAATGTGTACATCTTGAATTAAGCAATAATAATGCATCAACCATAAAGGAAGAGTTTAGATGTCACTATCAACAGAGTTTAGTGATTGAAGAGTGTTTACATCTCAGTAAAGATTTTAATTGTATTATTGCTTGTTCATTTTCATAGAAGAGGTAATTTGATTCCTCATGGGCTCGCGGAACTAGATCAAATGTCTGTCATCTCTATCCCCAACTTTTGGTTGGACGATATCCATTCAAGTGTTATTCCTCTTGTTATTAAAGATACTAAGAATGAAGAAAAAAATTAGTCATGTTCTGGACTCTTCGAAAAAAATAACAATACAAAAGTCGCAAACCTCCAGTTGAATGAGCCAACTATTTGCTCCTGACCCATACCCGCGATGCAAATGATAACCAGGCAATGTTCCATCTAAACATACTGTTAAATTGAACACAGTACATATATTAGAAAAAAATTCCTAATACCGAAAACAAGGTAATTAGACCATTTTATAGGAATTTTGTAATTTATATTTATTCAAGGGAAAAATTGAAGATTAAAAAAATCTCTAAAGTCAAGAAGCTCTAGTAGTATTGAATTATTGATAACTAGGCTAACTCTACTAATGAGTAATGAGAGAGAGAAGTAATTAGCAAAAGAGTGCAAAAACACATCATTAAATAGAAAGGAGGACAAATGTGAATGCTTTAATCAATCAAATGTACTATACTAATCACAAACAGCTAGCACCCAAGAAAGACATGATTAATAATATATGTGTATTATAGCATTACACCACACAACAAAAGAAAGATTTACATCAATAAAAAAGTGGGAAAAAAATTATTAAAAAAAAAAAACTAGGAACAAAGAAAATACCCAACTAATCAACTTACAAAAATAAAATGAAAAACAACACATCAACTCACAACCAAGTAGCAAATTCATAAAAGGTAATCACATGAACGCCGAAACTAATTTATCAGCAAACATAAATCAAAGAAAATTGAAAGAAACCATTACAATGCAGATACAAATCAAGCAAAATACCATACAAATCAAGTAAAGTATACAATAAGAAGTGATGGGAACCCAAAATCCATACATAACTTAGAGAGAAAGAGAGAGAGAGGATTGTACCAGCGCCTTGAGCACCAGCTCCTCGAACAATGGTGAGACCCACTAGAAGAGGATTATATGCAGCAGCAGAGACTCCAAAAACAGAATCTTGAAATGAAACCTCTGTTCCATTGAGATACTCATCATACTCATAACCATTGCTTAATCCCAAATACCCAATAACAATTACACCGCAAAAACACAAAATATTCCTCATTTATTATCTCTAATCCCACCTCTTTAACACCCAAAAATCAAATCTTTATAAGTATGTGTGTGTATATGTATATGTATATATAGAGAAATGTGAATCTGGGTTTACACTAAAAGGGAGTTAAATGAATAGATATTTAAAGAGAGAGAGAGAGAATGAAAGTAGTGAGCTCAGAATAGTAGTTTTGCCGGTCATTTACAAGATTTCTTTTATGAAATGGAAATGGATGTATGTAACTATTTTTCTCCTGATACATACGTTTCGAATCTTTATAAAACAGAGCGGGAAAAAGGCTAGAGTTACGGGTGACAGTGGCGATTTGAGACACAGATGCTTCACCACCATTGGAAATCAAGAAAATGTGGAGCTATTAAGGAAAATGAAAGGACTGATTTGTATTTTTAAGTGTAGCTACATGGGATGGGCCATTACTAAGGAAAAAGAAAGGACTTGATTTGTATTTTAATGTATTTGGCATTTGGGTAGTCTCTACATTTTTCGGTGGAATTTAGTGGCTTACAGCTGAAAGTTAAGAGAGAGGTGTTTGTAATTACACGGCGGCACCAAGTTTTATCATAGCAAGCACCGACATCAAGAGGTAAGTAATCGATCATTTATTATAATATTAAATGGAGTGGTCAGTATAAAATTAATTAATACTCCTTTCGTTCTTTAATTATTTTAGAGTTGTGCATAAATATTAAGGTAATGATTGTATAGCATTAATTATAATATCAATTGTCTATATTGCCCTTATATTAAAATAAGGGATTGTTATTTATTGGACAGAAAATAGTTAGAGAATCAAAGTAATATTAAAAACTTAGCAATTAATGTTTACTTGAAATTCTCAAACGACTTATATTAAGGAACAAAAATATTTCTCTAAAACAACTTATATTAGAGTTGGGGGCGGTCCGGTGCTCTTAATGACCGGTACCGTCCGGTGCAACTTTTTTTTTTTAACCACAATTTAAGTGTTTTTTCAATAAAAAAATATAATTTCTTTTACAGTTTTTTATTCAAACTTGCTCTATTATTTTTTATTTATTATTCTCATAATTGTGGTTAAAAAAAAAGGTGCACCAGACGTTACCGGTCAATAAGTGCACCAGACGCCCCCCCCCAATTTCTTATATTAATGAACGGAGGGAGTACAATATTGACACGCAGGTGATCTATCTTTCTGCGTGTCAGCACTGTATTGATCAATTCATTAACTTACTATGAAATTAATTTCATGATGACCTAATCCAATTTATAGAACTGTAAACAAACCGAACCGTGAATAAATTAAGCCGAGTTAAATTTTAGCAATTCAAAGTCGAGCTCATTTAAAAGTTATTTACAGTATATCAAAAACGACAACACGGAGAGGGAGTAATTGATCATTTATTTAGAAAATTTTGATTTAATTAGGGTTCAAGAATATAATTGAATTAATGAAATGTTGTTTTAGTTTCAAAATTGAATATACATTTTTTTTTCTTATCAATTAAATTATTGTTTAAGACTATAATGTGTCATAATTCTGACGCTATACACGTAATATATTAAATTTTAACTCTTAAACTTATAACGTGTCATTGCTCATTACTTATAGTTTAGTATATATATTGGATAATATCATGTCACAGTTATTTTTTACTAATATTAAGTATATACTATATATTAAAAAAAAATTAATCTGGCAAAAATCTGGCACAAAGATGAAATTTTGAATGACATTTGAAAAATAATAGTTTAATTAAAAGGGTATGTTTTTCAAAAAAAAATGTCTTCACTTATCTGTTTATTTGATCATGAATTCATGGAATAATTGGAAGTACCAAATTTTGAGAAAGCACAAGATTCATATAGCTAAATTTAATTAACTTGAAACTACAATTTACTAATTTAGTTGAGCTGAGTTGCATGTTTAAAATATTTAATTATCAATATAATAATAGTATTTTATAATGTGATTTGTGCACCTCTATAAATTAATACTTGATAAATTAATAATCTCTCTAAAATAATATTTTTTCTCAGTCTCGACTTGGGCTAATGAGATAAATTAATAATTTTGATAAAATAATAAAATAATTATTTTTAAAAAGACCCTTATATAAATATATGGTCCCATCAAAATCATAAATTAATAATTCTTTTAAATTACAAATATATCTATGAAAATCTTGTAAAATATGATTCTATTCTCGTTTGTTTTGTCTTGAAATTCAAATTTATCTTAATTTCATTCTTAATTTTTCTTGAAATTCAAATCTAATTGAATTTCATCTTTTATGGTCTCATCAGAATAATATTTTGTCTTGAAATCCAAATCTAATTGAATATAATTTTTTTTGAAATAAAATGTGAATGTAATTTGAAAAGCGGATACAATGAATATTATTTAATTATTAAAAATAATTAATATCACTTACAATTAAGGGTGTAAACGAATCGAGTCGATTTGAGTATTGAGTTGCTCAGATTTGGTTTACAAAATTTATCGACTATAAAATAAGGTTTGATTGAGGTTCATTTAGCTATCGAGTCGAGCACGATTCCGAATCGGCCCGAGCAGTTTGGATTTTTTCAACGAATATGATCCAAGTATCAATAGAAAATTATAATTTGAACAGGTTCAAGTAATTTATCGAATTTTAAAATGTGTTCATATTTGACTCATTTATATTTCGAGTCGAGTTCGAATCGAACTTTTAGTCGAGCGAGTACGAATCGAGCCCGGACTGTCTGCTCATTTTACAGCCTTACTTATAATGAATTCTATTATTACATTAATTTAATAAGTATGATACATTGCATCAAAAAAAGTATGATATAAACATCAATAAAATGTAATAATTTTAATATAATTAAATTTATGTTCATCGAATAGAAAAACGTTCTTTAAATTAGTAAATTATAAATTTATCTATTAAATAATAACTCTCTAAATTAATAAAATTTTCTAATTCTAACAGTATTAATTTATAGAAGCTCTAGTGTATTTAACTAAAAATTTCTTTTAATAATTTGTTAGGTCAAAGTGTTGATCAAAGGGGGAGTGATCACGTGATACGGGAGACAATATTTAATGGTATTTAACCCAAAATCACTATTCATGCTTATAAAAGTGCACGTGAGCATTACGTCCGATGGTCACCTTCTTTCGACTCTTGTCTTCTGAATAATTTTATGCGTATAAATTATATATAAAAAATTATACAGATAAAATTCATGTACTGTATTATCTATTTTATAATAATAAACGTTTTAATTTCATACACATGAATTAAAAAAATATTTAATATTATTATTTAAGAATTAAAATTTGTATAAAATTTTATCACTATACATTTATGGAAATTTAAAAACTATTAATACAAGGGAGAAAATTTATTGAGATAATGAGAGAAGTTAATTAAGGGCGATATAAAAAAATAAATAATTTATTCTCTTAAAAAATTATAAACGACAAATAAATTGAAACAAATTTTTTATTTTAAAAAATCAATTATTATGAAATGAAGGTAGTAAATTAATAAAAATATATAAAATATTTAATAATAAATTATGTTACCTATTTTATAGTATTTTTTTATGCTGTCAGTTAATAAAAAAAAGTATAGTTCTCATGTCCATAACATTATTCTTTGTTTTTCTCTCCCAACCTTTCAACTAAAAATATTCACTCCTTTCAGAATACAATTTTTATTTGAAAAAAAAAATCTCTTTCATATTAATTAGCTTTTTATTAAAATAGTTATAAGGTTTAATAAGTTTTTTAAAAAAGCGTGAAGAAAGTAAATATACTAATTTGTTGTGTTACAAATAATGTGTGCAAGCGAAAAATAAAGTAACAAAAAAGGGAAAAAAGAAAAAGAAGTAACTCGGACACGAATAGTTAAAGAATAATGCTACAGATATAAATTATTTTATAAATTATTAATGTGTCATACTCCACCTCAGCAGATTAATCAACAAATTGTTTCAATATAGTTTTCGGTCCCACACAATATGCTGAGGTAGAGTATGACACATCAACAGTTTGTAAAATATTTGTACAATAGTTTGTCTCTAGCATTATTCATAGTTAAAATCAATAAAAGGTGTTAATAAATTTTTTTGATATTTTTACATAAAAATTTGATATATCCATATTATCTGTAAGACCCCAACTTTTATAAATAAAGATGTAAGACCCCAAATTATTAATAAATGAAATTTAATTCCTCTATTTATTATTTTAAAATAGTAAGGGTTGATTTGATTAATGTGGTTAGTTATGGGTAAAATGCGCAAATATTTTAAATAAGCAAGTGGTCCTAAAATATTCATTATTGTCGGGGAATATTTGTTTGGTCGTGGAATATTCTTGTTGTTGGGGAATATTCGTACGACGGCGCAGCCTTGTGTGGGCCCCATAACAGAAAGCGATTGGATAAAGAAAACGACAAAAATAAGTTGTTTATAAATAACGGCGTAGTTGTTACCGTTAATACTGTTGGAATACCCGGTGGTTAAAACACAGTAATACGCGTTGTTGCACAGTAGCACACGATATTGCACCAATTATTGATTCTTACGAAAGAAGGCACTACTCAATAATTGTTACAGTAATTACTGTTCAATATTGTATTTTATTGATTCAATAATTGCTGCGTTGATATTTTATATTACTGTTGTTTTAATAATTGTCACTACACAATATTTTCTATTATCGGAACAATAATTCATATTATCTGAATAATATTATTAGATAACATTATTGGCAATGTCTAGAAAGTTCTGTCTAAGGAGAGGTTTGGTCATCTAATTGCGCGCCAGTAAGGAGAGATCCTTATTGGAAAGCCCCCTCTTTCCTGGGAACGACCTGGTTGCCAGTACTGTGATTCTGTAATATTATTTGTGTATAATTAATTATTAATTTATATGATGAGGAAAATATTAATTTTATGTGGATATAGATGGAGAAAATTTTTAATGTGACAATTGTTGAAAATTAATATTTTATCTTTTTCTGATAAAATAATTCATTTAAATATATTATTTTAATAATATATTGATGGTGATATTTTTACAATAAATATGGGATATATGAGTATATGAGGAGGAAGAGTATTTTTGTGGCATTAAATGATTAACACATGTTTTGTGTGTTGGTGGACACAATTCTTGACCGAAAATTTATTATTGACTGTAAAATCGTCCGTTTGTGGATTTCGGTCAATTTTTGTTTGGAATTTAGAAAAACTTTCTTCTGCAAAGTTGTAGAGAATTGAATTTCCTATAAAAACTCGCGAGATTCGAATTTTCTGATAAAAGGGCTATTTATGATGAATTATTGAAGTTCTGAAGTTCCGAAATAATTGATTTTTAGAAGTTTTATTTATTATTTTGAAGAAAAACGTTTTTTGGCATTTAAGTGGGCTAACATGTGATATAAATGGGCTGAGATCAGATGTCTAGAGGTGGGCTAAGGAAAATTTGATAAATATATTATTATTATATTAAATTTTCTGCTTTGGTGTTCTAAGCATTTTCCTATAAATAGGGTGCTTAGGTTAGAATTGAAAATCACACCAGAAACACAAGTTTCTCTCTATTTCTCTCTCTATATCGAGCGTATTCTTGTGAGTATTTGATACTTTGAGTGTTGCTATACGGTGCAAGTTTCCTTCAGCACTATATCTAGTATTCCAGTCAGAAGTACCGTCTTTCCGAGGTAAGGGATGTTATTTCTTCTTAAATGATATTATTTTCTTCAATATCATTATGTCGAAGTATTGATCTGAACTTTTTATCAAATTTAGAACTTTTCATGTCGGGGTTACTACTATTCATGAGTTACTATTCACGAGTTACTATTCACCAAAAAATAAAATTTCCTTCTTTTCGTCCAAATATATATTCTGGATACTAGCTTTGATTGTATCCATGTTTTGATCATTCTTGAATTTTACTTCACTATGATTATTTATAAGGTATTTTTGGACATGGATAAATCGAAATACGAATCCTTAATATTTGTTATTTTGTTTCACTGGATTCGTTTTCTTTAAAATATTTTTCATCATCCTCAGTCTTAAATGATGATATAACTGAATATCTTTGGCCTGTAATGCAAAGATGAATGATTTCTGATGAATATCTTTGGCCCATAGTGCAAAGATGAACAGGTGTTGAGGTGAACATGACCAACTGATGAATATCTTTGGCCTGTAGTGCAAAGATGACTATTTGATTCAAGATATTTATTGATTGATATTACAGGGATAAAATGTTGATGATGGGCTTTTAAATTCATAGATAATCGTAGATTTCATTCTCTACGTAACTTCTCTATGAATTATTATTTTTCGCTGCGAATATTGATTTAAAACTTGTTGTCTATTGTATTCTATTAAATTTTTCCCTGTTGAAGACTAACGATAATTTGTTGTATATTATCTTAGTCATAATATTCTTTACTGGGCTAGTTGAGCTCACCCTTTTTCCTTGTTGTTCCATTTTCTTCTCAGGAGGCGAGAATGTAGCAGGTACTAGTCGGAGTATGGAATGAAGGTTCTAGGAAGTTGTTTTAGTAGCCCTCACCATTTTTTTTGTAAAATATTGTTCCAATAATTGTAATGAGGACTTATTTGAGTGTGGATATTGTCTAGATGACAATATTTGTATTTACACTCACAGTTTTTATGTTGTATTAATAAAGTTGTAGTTGTTTCTGTACCATGTTATTGACGACTCAGAATAGGTGTTGTATACCTATTTTGGGGGCGTCACAGTTGGTATCAGAGCCATAAGTAAAGAGCCCCGAGCCTCTCGCTGGTGACTTCTTATTGATGGGGGATGCACCGAAGCCAGACTTTCCATAGGGGACGCCGTTCTGCGGTGGCAAACTGATAGGTACCATTGTGAGGTGCTGTGGTTGAAGCACCATGAGAGTCACAGTTGGTATCAGAGCTTAGGGATATGATCTCTGGCGGAGATCGGGGAATAGAACTAGGAGGGGAGAGACGAGTAAATCCTTCGCTAGTGTGTCCTACCTAAGCTTATTTATTGGTCGGTCATAATATAGGGATATTATGTGATTTGTTAATTTGTTAAATTAACCCTTGTTTTATGGCAGTATTTGAGAATGTCGACTGAGAATGTTAACAGTGGAGTAAATGAAACCGTGGAGACACATGTACTCACCAACGAGGAGAACGTGGAACAGGCTGGCAATGTTCCTCCTGTGAACAACACCAATGAGCAGACGATGAACGATGAGATGTTTAGAAGCTTTTTACGGTTCATGCAAAACCAGACGAAGGAGATTCCTGTTCAAAATATAGGAAGAAACAATGGCAACGCACAGCTGGTCACAGCCAAGCAGTTCAAAGAGTTGGGACCACCAGAATTCTGGGGAAAGCCGGATCCGATTAAGGCGGAGACATGGGTCAAGAAAATTACCAAGATATTTGATGTCTTGGGATGCACGGGGGAACAGAAGGTTCCATTCGCCACCTTTATGTTCCGTGGCGAGGCAGACTACTGGTGGGAATCTGTGAAGCGTACCCATCCAGCCGCACTCAGCATGTCTTGGGAGGCATTTCAGAAACTATTCAATGACAAGTACTTTCCTGAAAGTATTCGTCATATGAAGGAGGTAGAGTTTATTAGACTGGAGCAGAATAACATGACGGTGTCCCAGTACGAGGCGAAGTTTGCAGAGTTGTCCAGGTTTGCACCTCATTTGGTGGAGAATGAGGAACGTATGACACGGATGTTTCTGAGAGGTTTGAAACCCGGCATACGTCAATATCTCATTTCTCATAAATTTTCTCTCTATTCAGATGTTGTCAACAGGGCTCAATTGTTAGAGCGAGATAACGAGTACGGTCAACCGAGGGACCACAACCAGGATCATATCGGTGACAACAGTCATCAGAACAATGATAACCAGCGGAGAAAGAAAGGTACAGACAAGAACGGCAACCACTCTGGTGGTAATCGTGGCTATGAAAATAGAAGAAGCGAGTCGGGAGGAGATTTTAAAAAGAGGAGATTCAACAATGATAATACGAAGACGTCAGCACCGGCAGTAACTGGTTCCAAGGGAGGAGAACGACCACCGGTCATATGCTATAAATGTGGAAAAGAGGGACATATCAGCCCAAACTGTCCACAACAGTTCAAGGTATGCTATAATTGTGGAAAGGAAGGACATATCGCTCGAGATTGTACGATAGCGAAACCAAGTTCAGCGGGGACGGTGACTCAAAAGGCTGCCCCAGAAAAGTCAAAGTCAACGGTTCCTGGAAGAGCGTTTGTCGTGACTGGTCAACATGCGAGGAATCCAAACGAGGTGATCACGGGTAAGCCAATCATAAATTCATGTGAAGTTTATACCTTACTAGATACCGGTGCTACCTATTCATTTATTTCTCCTGCTTGTGCTCAACGTTTAAACTTGACTCCGGAGAAATTAGACTTTGATTTATCTGTGGAGACTCCGTTAGGGGAAACTTTCATCACATCCACTGTTTATAAATCTTGTTTGATCCAAGTTGGCACCATCACCTTACCTGTTGACCTTATCTCTTTAAAGATACTTGCATTTGACGTGATTTTAGGAATTGATTGGTTAACTACTCATCATGCCAAAATTGATTGTTATCGTAAGGTGGTTAGTTTTCATATTTCTAATCAACCTGTTGTTCGAATTCAAGCAACAAAGCCATTAAAATCAATCACTGTCATATCAAGTCATAAAGCCATTCGTTTATTAAAAAACGGATGTCAAGCTTTCCTAGCCCATGTTATGGATTTGAATAAAGACACGTCAAATTTGAATAATATTCCTGTTGTTAGTAACTTTCCTGACGTATTTCCTGAAGAACTTCCCGGTCTACCCCCAGAACGTGAAGTTGAATTCTTCATTGATCTTGAACCTGGTACAAAGCCCATTTCTAAAACCCCATATCGAATGACTCCTATTGAACTTCAGGAGTTAAAAGTCCAACTACAAGAGTTGTTGGACATCGGTTTCATTCGTCCTAGTACATCTCCTTGGGGTGCTCCTGTTTTATTTGTAAAGAAGAAAGACGGGAGTATGCGACTTTGTATCGATTACCGGGAATTAAACCATGTCACCATCAAGAATAGGTATCCGCTACCTCGTATTGATGACCTGTTTGACCAGTTACAAGGAGCACAATTCATTTCAAAAATCGATCTTCGTTCTGGATATCATCATCTGAAGGTTAAAACTGAGGATATTCCGAAGACTGCCTTTAGAACTCGGTACGGGCATTATGAATTCTTAGTCATGTCTTTTGGATTGACTAATGCTCCTGCGGCTTTCATGGATATGATGACCCGAGTATTCAAGGATTATTTGGATCAGTTCGTTGTTATCTTTATTGATGACATCCTCATATATTCCAAAAGCCGTGAAGATCATGAGCACCATTTGAAGCTGGTACTCCAAAGGCTGCGTGAAAACAAGCTAGATGCTAAGTTGAAGAAATGCGAGTTCTGGCTTGAGGAAGTAGCATTCTTAGGGCACGTGGTGTCAAAACATGGAGTATCTGTGGACCCGGCGAAGATTGAAGCAATACAAAGCTGGGAGCAACCGAAGACAGTGACCGATGTACGTAGCTTTCTGGGCTTAGCTGGTTATTATCGGAGATTCGTAGAAGGGTTTTCTCGAATCGCTACCCCGTTAACTCAGCTGACTCGGAAGGATATCAAATTCGTATGGAGCGAAGAATGCGAGAAGAGTTTCCAAGAGCTTAAGAGGAGACTCATTTCGGCACCTGTTCTGGCAATACCATCTGGTTCGGATGGATTTGTTATCTACAGCGATGCTTCAGGTAAAGGGTTAGGATGTGTTCTCATGCAACGTGGGAAAGTCATAGTCTATGCCTCGCGACAACTTAAAGAATATGAGAGGAATTATCCTACTCATGATCTAGAGTTGGCAGCAGTCGTTTTTGCGCTAAAGATCTGGAGGCACTATCTATATGGGGAGAAAGTGGAGATATATTCAGACCATAAAAGCCTCAAATATTTCTTCACTCAGAAAGAACTCAACATGCGGCAACGACGTTGGCTCGAGCTGTTAAAAGATTACGACCACACTATTCAATACCATCCTGGAAAAGCAAACGTGGTAGCTGACGCGTTGAGTAGAAGATCATATGCAGGAACGAGTGCGATGATGTCAAGTATACGCGTAGAACCAACTTTAATCGATAAAGTTAAAGTTGCTCAAGCTACAGACTTGGAGCTGATGCGCATGAAGAAGAAAGTGCAAGAAGGTGCTATTTCAGAAGCAAGAATCGATGAAGAAGGAATACTTCGAGTCCACTCCAGACTTTGTGTTCCTAGCGATTCTGATTTGAAGTACAAGATCATGATGGAGGCACACAATACACCATTTGCAATCCATCCTGGAAGTACTAAAATGTATCGTGATCTTCGACATACATTTTGGTGGAACAATATGAAGAGAGAGATTGCAAAGTTTATCTCGAGGTGTTTAACTTGTCAACGTGTAAAGGCGGAGCATCAAGTACCAAAGGGTCCATTGCAACCACTTGAGATTCCGAAATGGAAGTGGGAACACATTACCATGGATTTTGTTACGGGTCTTCCCACGGTTTCTCAAGGTATAAATGCTATTTGGGTTATAGTTGATAGATTAACCAAGTCTGCTCATTTCTTGCCGATACGGGAGACTTATTCCCTTGAACGTCTTGCTAGTATGTACGTGAATGAGATTATAAGGTTGCATGGCATGCCAGTATCCATAGTTTCGGATCGTGACCCAAGATTCACTTCAAGATTTTGGGTTAGCTTGCAAAAAGCTATGGGCACGGATTTACGGTTCAGTTCGGCATACCATCCTCAAACGGACGGGCAATCAGAGAGGACTATTCAAACTCTTGAAGATCTATTAAGAATTTGTGTCCTCGATTTTAAAGGAAGTTGGGATAAGTACCTACCATTGGTGGAATTCTCCTACAACAACAGTTATCAGGCAAGTATAGGTGTGGCTCCCTTTGAAGCATTATATGGACGAAAGTGTCGCTCTCCAGTATGTTGGGATGAGGTGGGAGAAGCAACGTTGTTGGGACCAGAGTTGGTACGAATGACTACAGAGAAGATCCAAACGATTCGACAACGTATACAAACGGCACAGGATCGACAAAAGAGTTATGTGGATCTTCATCGAAAGGACGTGGAATTTGACATTGGGGATCATGTATTATTACGTGTAGCTCCATGGAAAGGAGTTACAAGATTTAGGAAGAGAGGAAAGCTCAATCCACGATTTATTGGCCCATTTCAGATTCTTGACCGAGTAGGAAATGTGGCCTATAGACTTGCGTTACCTCCAAGTATGTCTCGTGCTCATAATATTTTTCATATATCTGTGCTTCGAAAATATGTGAAAGACCCGAACCACGTTATTGAGTTAGAACCGGACAAGATAGCCGAAGACTTAACGTACGAGGAGATACTTGTCAAGATCATGGATAAGAAGGAGCATGTCCTACGCACGAAGGTCATACCACAAGTTAAAGTTTTGTGGAGAACCCATGCTATTGAGGAAATGACCTGGGAGTTGGAAACGGAAATGAAAGCGAGGTATCCTCATCTTTTCGAAACACCAGGTACGTATGTCAATTTTGAGGACGAAATTTCATAAGGAGGGGAGGTTGTAAGACCCCAAATTATTAATAAATGAAATTTAATTCCTCTATTTATTATTTTGAAATAGTAAGAGTTGATTTGATTAATGTGGTTAGTTATGGGTAAAATGCGCAAATATTTTAAATAAGCAAGTGGTCCTAAAATATTCATTATTGTCGGAGAATATTTGTTTGGTCGTGGAATATTCTTGTTGTTGGGGAATATTCGTACGACGGCGCAGCCTTGTGTGGGCCCCATAACAGAAAGCGATTGGATGAAGAAAACGACAAAAATAAGTTGTTTATAAATAACGGCGTAGTTGTTACCGTTAATACTGTTGGAATACCCGGTGGTTAAAACACAGTAATACGCGTTGTTGCACAGTAGCACACGATATTGCACCAATTATTGATTCTTACGAAAGAAGGCACTACTCAATAATTGTTACAGTAATTACTGTTCAATATTGTATTTTATTGATTCAATAATTGCTGCGTTGATATTTTATATTACTGTTGTTTTAATAATTGTCACTACACAGTATTTTCTATTATCGGAACAATAATTCATATTATCTGAATAATATTATTAGATAACATTATTGGCAATGTCTAGAAAGTTCTGTCTAAGGAGAGGTTTGGTCATCTAATTGCGCGCCAGTAAGGAGAGATCCTTATTGGAAAGCCCCCTCTTTCCTGGGAACGACCTGGTTGCCAGTACTGTGATTCTGTAATATTATTTGTGTATAATTAATTATTGATTTATATGATGAGGAAAATATTAATTTTATGTGGATATAGATGGAGAAAATTTTTAATGTGACAATTGTTGAAAATTAATATTTTATCTTTTTCTGATAAAATAATTCATTTAAATATATTATTTTAATAATATATTGATGGTGATATTTTTATAATAAATGTGGGATATATGAGTATATGAGGAGGAAGAGTATTTTTGTGGCATTAAATGATTAACACATGTTTTGTGTGTTGGTGGACACAATTCTTGACCGAAAATTTATTATTGACTGTAAAATCGTCCATTTGTGGATTTCGGTCAATTTCTGTTTGGAATTTGGAAAAACTTTCTTCTGCAAAGTTGTAGAGAATTGAATTTCCTATAAAAACTCGCGAGATTCGAATTTTCTGATAAAAGGGCTATTTATGATGAATTATTGAAGTTCTGAAGTTCCGAAATAATTGATTTTTGGAAGTTTTATTTATTATTTTGAAGAAAAATGTTTTTTGGCATTTAAGTGGGCTAACATGTGATATAAATGGGCTGAGATCAGATGTCTAGAGGTGGGCTAAGGAAAATTTGATAAATATATTATTATTATATTAAATTTTCTGCTTTGGTGTTCTAAGCATTTTCCTATAAATAGGGTGCTTAGGTTAGAATTGAAAATCACACCAGAAACACAAGTTTCTCTCTATTTCTCTCTCTATATCGAGCGTATTCTTGTGAGTATTTGATACTTTGAGTGTTGCTATACGGTGCAAGTTTCCTTCAGCACTATATCTAGTATTCCAGTCAGAAGTACCGTCTTTCCGAGGTAAGGGATGTTATTTCTTCTTAAATGATATTATTTTCTTCAATATCATTATGTCGAAGTATTGATCTGAACTTTTTATCAAATTTGAAACTTTTCATGTCGGGGTTACTATTCACGAGTTGCTATTCATGAGTTACTATTCACGAGTTACTATTCATCAAAAAATGAAATTTCCTTCTTTTCGTCCAAATGTCTATTCTGGATACTAGCTTTGATTGTATCCATGTTTTGATCATTCTTGAATTTTACTTCACTATGATTATTTATAAGGTATTTTTGGACATGGATAAATCGAAATACGAATCCTTAATATTTGTTATTTTGTTTCACTGGATTCGTTTTCTTTAAAATATTTTTCATCATCCTCAGTCTTAAATGATGATATAACTGAATATCTTTGGCCTGTAGTGCAAAGATGAATGATTTCTGATGAATATCTTTGGCCCATAGTGCAAAGATGAACAGGTGTTGAGGTGAACATGACCAACTGATGAATATCTTTGGCCTGTAGTGCAAAGATGACTATTTGATTCAAAATATTTATTGATTGATATTACAGGGATAAAATATTGATGATGGGCTTTTAAATTCATAGATAATCGTAGATTTCATTCTCTACGTAACTTCTCTATGAATTATTATTTTTCGCTGCGAATATTGATTTAAAACTTGTTGTCTATTGTATTCTATTAAATTTTTCCCTGTTGAAGACTAACGATAATTTGTTGTATATTATCTTAGTCATAATATTCTTTACTGAGCTAGTTGAGCTCACTCTTTTTCCTTGTTGTTCCATTTTCTTCTCAGGAGGCGAGAATGTAGCAGGTACTAGTCGGGGTATGGAATGAAGGTTCTAGGAAGTTGTTTTAGTAGTCCTCATCATTTTTTTTGTAAAATATTGTTCCAATAATTGTAATGAGGACTTATTTGAGTGTGGATATTGTCTAGATGACAATATTTGTATTTACACTCACAGTTTTTATGTTGTATTAATAAAGTTGTAGTTGTTTCTGTACCATGTTATTGACGACTCAGAATAGGTGTTGTATACCTGTTTTGGGGGCGTCACAAAAGATGAATTTTCTATAAATATCATTTTCGAATATTATGGAGTTAATTTGATATAATGTTATAGTTGTGGGTAATATTTATAAATTTTACAAAGTACGCAAGTTGTTATATAATATTCGATTGGTCGGGGAATATTCGTTTTAACAGGGAATATTCGTACAACGGCACAATCATTGGTGGACCCCACAACGGAATTATTGTCGGATTGAGAAAACGACAAAAATATTTTATTAAAAATAACGGCGGAAGTTTTACCATTGATACTGTTGAACTACTCGGTAGTAAAAGTACAGTAATACGTGTGGTTGCATAGTAGCACACGGTATTGATTATTAATGCTTATGTGAGAAGTCACTCAGTTTGATTCAATTATTGTCAGTTAATAATATGAATTATTTAGCGATAATGACGTTTTGTTTTATTCGTATTATTAACGTAATAAAACAGAAACATCTTTTTATATAAAACAGAATACTTTATTAAAGTTATTCTATAAATAGAATATATTATATTTTATTTAAAAGATTTTTCTTTAAATATGGACCGTCAGATTAAAGTAATCAATCTGGACCGTTCATGGATTAGTTACTATGCATTCTATTTTTCTATAAATAGCAACTCATTCCTTCATTATTTCTTACGAATTCACTGAACTCTAGAGAGAGAAACTATAGAGATAAATTATAGAGAGAGAGAAGAAGAGTATTCTGCTACTTAACTACTTCCTTATTTCAGCTCTTCTTTAAAACGGTAAGGGGTGTTATTCTTTCTTATTCATGAAGAGAACTGTTGTTGTTCCATTTCTTATTATTCTGTTGGAATAACCTGGATACGCGGTCTACCCTATACTTGGTGACATTATTCTATTATTCTGTTGGAACATCTTGTCTGTGTGTTTTACACCGGACCTGGTTCTGTCTTTATTATTATTTTGTTGGAACATCCTGTCCGTGTGTTTTACACCGGACCTGGTTTCGTCTTTACTATTATTATGTTGGAACATCCTGTCCGTGTGTTTTATACCGGACCTGGTTCCGTCTTTACTATTATTCTGTTGGAACATCCTGTCTGTGTGTTTTACACCGGACCTGGTTCCGTCTTTACTATTATTCTGTTGGAACATCCTGTCTGTGTGTTTTACACCGGACCTGGTTCCGTCTTTATTATTATTCTGTTGGAATATCCTGTCTGTGCGTTTTACGCCGGACCTGGTTCCATTATTTATTATTCTGTTAGAATAACCTGTCTGTGCGGTCTATCGCATGCATGGTGATTTCTTTTGTTATTCCATTCTTTATTATACTCAGTTGGTTAAGTTTTGACTTCTATACTCCATGAAATTTGTGGAATATCCTTGATAATTGCGGTTCATCCAGTATCTTTTCATGAAAATATTCTTCTAAGCATTCTTAAATTTTACTCCACAAAGCAGTATCATGTTGACAATTTGGACGTTGTTAATTCTTGAATAAATTAATTCTTGAACTTGTTTTATTGAATTCTTATATCATTGTCATCATCCTCATGTTTATAAAATGATAAAAGTCATCTGTGGCCTGTAGTGCATAGATGGACTTGGTATGATTATGACCAGGGATTATTCGGTATAATCATGACCGTAATGTTACAAATGATGTGATAAAAGTCCTCATTGACCCGTAGTGCGTTGATGGACAGTTGTTGGCATGATCATGACCATTAATGAATACACGAATATCCTTGGCCGTAGTGCAGGGGTGATTCGATGATGTGGATTATTTTATTAAGCTGAGTCTCAGCGATCACAGTGTTGAAAAACCTTTTAAATCATAAAAGATAGTAGAGTTTATTTTCTACTTGACTCTTTTAATGGATTACTTGTTCCGCTGCAGTTAAACTTGATGTCTATTATATTTTATCAGTTTAACATTGTTGAAGGCTAATGATAATTTATTCTGCATTATCTTAGTCATAATATTTCTTACTGGGCTAGTTGAGCTCACCCTTTCTTTCACTGTTCTCTTCAGGAAATGAGAACGTAGCTGGGGCAAGTCGGGAAACGGAGTGATGGTCCGAATGATAGTATTAGTTAGTAGTCCTCACTATTCTATGTAATGGTGTGTTAATAAATGTAATGAGGACTCCTTTTGAGTATGAATACTCTCTAGAAGATAATATTTGTATTCAAACTCACAGTTTAGGTTTTGTTGTATTGTACACGACAGTTGTATTAGTAAGTTGTATTTGTATTCTGTACTATTTATCTGACGACCCAAGATGGGTGATGTATACCTAATTTTGGGGGCGTCACAGTTGGTATCAGAGCTTAGGGATATGATCCCTGGCTAAGATGTGAGAATAGAATTAGGAGGGGAGAGACGGGGAATTCCTTCGCTAGTATGACCTACCTAAGTTTATTTGCATGATATTTAATTGGTCGGTCATAATATAAGGATAATATATGACATATCAATTAACTTTTATTTTGTGGCAGTATCTGAAAATGGCATCTGAGAATGTTGAGAATAGCAATGGAGCACAGGCGACTGTTGATTCACCACATATCAATAATCAGGATAATGTGCATCAGGAAGGTGACAATCCTCATGCAAACAACAACACTGACCAGATGATGAATGATGGAATGTTCAGAAACTTTATGCAGTTCATGCAACAGCAGGCGAGAGCGGCTCCTGTCCAAAATATAGGTGAAAACACTGAAAACTCTCGGACGGTCACCGCTAAACAGTTTAAGGAGCTGGGACCACCAGAGTTTAAGGGAGAGCCAAAACCACTTATAGCGGAAACATGGATAAAGCAGATTACCAAGATATTTGATGTCTTGGGATGCTCCGAGGAGCAAAAGGTTCCCTTTGCCGCCTTTATGTTGCGAGGAGAGGCAGATTACTGGTGGGAATCGATTAAGCGTACTCAACCTGCCGCACTGAAGATGTCTTGGGAGAAGTTCCAAGAGCTGTTCAATGACAAATACTTTTCCGAAAGTGTTCGTCACATGAAGGAGATGGAGTTCATCAAATTGGAGCAGAATAATATGACCGTGTCGCAGTATGAGGCTAAATTTGCTGAGCTGTCCCGGTTTGCGTCCCACTTGGTGGATAATGAAGAGCGAATGAAGCGAATATTTTTACGAGGTTTGAAACCTAAGATACGTCAACATCTTATTTCTCATAAACTGTCTTTGTATTCAGATGTTGTGAATAGGGCTCAGTTAGTGGAGCGCGATAACGAGTCAACGCAACCAAAAGAGAGCAGTCGGCAAAATGATAATACCAGTGAGAGCAGTCATCGAAGTGGTGACAACAAGCGTGGAGGGAATCAACAGGCCAGAAATGGTAACCACTTCGGTGGTAATCAGGGCCAAAACAATAAGAATGGTCATTTCAAGAAGAGGAGATTCAACAATGATGGAAAGACGTCAGCACCAACACCCGTTGTTAAGGAAGGAGAACGACCACCTATCATATGTTTCAAATGCGGAGGGGAGGGGCACATCAGTCCAAACTGCGCGATGCCGTCTAAAGCATGTTATAATTGTGGAAGAGAAGGTCATTTAGCTCGATTTTGTCGTTTACCAAAAACAAGTTCAGCCAAGATGGAGACACCAAAGGTCGTCCCAGAAAAGTCGAAACCGGTAGTGCAAGGGAGAGCGTTTGTTGTGACCTCCCAGAAAGCAAGGAACCCGAATGAGGTCATCACGGGTAAGCTTATCATAAACTCTAACGAAGTCTATACTTTATTTGATACCGGTTCTACCCATTCTTTTATTTCTCCTACTTGCGCTCATCGATTAAATTTGACTCCGGAGAAATTAGACTTTGATTTATCTGTTGAAACTCCATTGGGAGAAACCTTCATTACATCCACGGTTTATAAGTCTTGTTTGGTTCAAGTTGGAACCCACACATTACCTGTCGATCTGATTTTATTAAAAATACTTGCATTTGACGTGATTCTAGGGATTGATTGGTTAACTACTCATCATGCAAAAATTGATTGTTTTCGTAAGTTTGTTAGCTTTCATATTCCTAATCGACCTATTATGCGAATTCAAGCAACCAAACCATTAAAATCAATCGTTGTCATCTCAAGCCATAAAGCTATTCGTTTATTGAAAAACGGATGTCAAGCTTTCTTAGCTCATGTCACGGATCTAAACAAAAATACGTCAGTTTTGAATGATATTTCTATTGTTAATAAATTCCCTGACGTATTCCCTGAAGAACTTCCTGGCCTACCCCCAGAGCGTGAAATTAAATTTTGTATCGACCTTGAACCCGGTACAAAACCCATTTCTAAAGCCCCATATCGAATAGCTCCTATTAAACTTCAGGAGTTAAAGATCGAACTGCAGAAATTGTTAGACATTGGCTTTATTTGTCCTAGTACTTCTCCTTGGGGTTCTCCTGTGCTATTCGTGAAGAAGAAAGATGGAAGTATGCGACTTTGTATTGATTATCGGGAGTTGAATCATGTCACCATTAAAAACAGGTACCCATTGCCACGTATTGATGATCTGTTTGACCAGTTACAAGGAGCACAATTCTTTTCAAAGATCGATCTTCGTTCTGGATATCATCAGCTGAAGGTTAAAACTGAGGATATACCAAAGACGGCTTTTAGAACTCGGTACGGGCATTATGAATTCCTAGCCATGTCCTTTGGATTGACTAATGCTCCTGCTGCCTTCATGGATATGATGAACCGGGTATTCAAGAAATATTTGGATCACTTTATGGTCGTCTTTATTGATGACATCCTTATTTATTCCTAAAGCCATAAAGATCATGAGCAACACTTGAGGCTGGTACTCCAAAAGCTTCGTGAATACAAGCTTTATGCCAAGTTGAAGAAATGCGAGTTCTGGCTGGAGGAGGTAGCATTCCTTGGGCACGTAGTATCAAGTCGTGGAATATCGGTTGACCCGGCAAAGATTGAAGCTATTCAAAGCTGGGAGCAACCTAAATCAGTGACCGAAGTACGTAGCTTTCTTGGTTTAGCTGGTTATTATCGGAGATTCGTGGAAGGATTTTCTCGAATCGCTACTCCATTAACTCTGCTGACTCGGAAAGATACAAAGTTCGGTTGGAGCGAAGAATATGAGCAGAGTTTTCAAGAACTCAAGAGGAGACTCATTTCAGCACCTGTTCTAACAATACCATCTGGCTCGGAGGGATTTGTCATCTACAGTGATGCTTCGAGCAAAGGGTTGGGATGCGTTCTCATGCAACATGGAAAAGTCATAGCCTATGCATCAAGACAACTCAAGGAATATGAGAGGAATTATCCTACTCATGATCTAGAGTTGGCAGCTGTTGTCTTTGCACTTAAAATTTGGAGGCATTACTTGTATGGGGAGAAGGTGGAGATCTTTACGGATCATAAAAGCCTCAAATATTTCTTCACTCAAAAGGAACTCAACATGCGACAACGACGTTGGCTTGAACTGTTGAAAGATTATGATCATACCATTCAATACCATCATGGAAAAACGAACGTGGTAGCTGACGCATTGAGTAGAAGATCATATGCAAGTACGAGTGCAATATTGTCAACACAAAGGCCCATTTTGTGTGACTTGCAAAGGATGGAGATAGAGTTAAAGACTCCAGGGACCCATGTGATGATGACGAATATACGAGTAGAACCAACTTTAATCGATAAAGTTAAAGCTGCTCAAGCTACAGACCTGGAGCTGATGCGTATGAGGAAAAAAGTGCAAGAAGGTGCTATGCCGGAAGCAAGAATCGATGAAGAAGGAATACTTCGAGTCAACTCCAGACTTTGTGTTCCTAACAACCCTGATTTAAAGTATGAAATCATGATGGAGGCGCACAACACACCGTTTGCAATCCATCCTGGAAGTACCAAAATGTATCATGATCTTCGTCATACATTTTGGTGGAGCAATATGAAGAGAGAGATAGCGTTGTTTATCTCAAGGTGTCTAACTTGTCAACGAGTCAAAGCGGAGCATCAAGTACCAAAAGGTCCATTGCAACCACTTGAAATTCCAGAATGGAAGTGGGAGCACATTACCATGGATTTCGTTACCGGTCTTCCTAAGGTTTCTCAAGGTATATATGCGATTTGGGTCATTGTTGATAGATTGACCAAGTCTGCTCATTTCTTACCGATATGAGAAACTTATACACTTGAATGTCTTGCTCGTATGTACATAAACGAGATTGTAAGACTGCATGGTATGCCAGTATCCATAGTTTCTGATCGAGACCCAAGATTCACTTCATGATTTTGGGTTAGTTTACAAAAAGCTATGGGCACAGATTTACGATTTAGTTCGGCATATCATCCTCAGACGGACGGACAATCAGAGAGGACTATTCAAACTCTAGAAGATTTATTAAGACTCTGTGTCTTTGACTTCAAGGGAAGTTGGGACAAGTTCTTACCATTGGTGGAGTTTTCCTACAACAACAGTTATCAAGCAAGTATTGGCATGGCTCCATTCGAAGCATTGTATGGAAGAAAATGTCGTTCTCCAGTATGCTGGGATGAGGTGGGTGAAGCAACGTTGTTGGGACCGGAGTTGGTACGTATGACTACAGAAAAGATTCAAACGATCCGACAACGTATAAAAACCTCACAAGATCGACAAAAGAGTTATGTTGATCTTCATCGAAAGGACGTAAAATTTGATATAGGAGATCGTGTGTTCTTACGTGTTGCTCCATGGAAAGGAGTTACGAGATTTGGAAAAAGAGGAAAGCTCAATCCTCGATTCATCGGTCCATTTTTAATCCTCGATCGAGTAGGAACTGTGGCTTATAGACTCGCTTTACCGCCAAGTATGTCTCGTGTTCATAATGTTTTTCACATATCCATGTTACGCAAATATGTGAAAGACACGAACCACATTATTGAGTTAGAACCGGACGAAATAGCGGAGGATTTGACGTATGAAGAAGTTCCTGTTCAAATCTTGGATAAGAAGGATCATATTCTACGCTCCAAGGTTATACCTCAAGTCAAAGTTTTGTGGAGAAACCACGATGTTGGGAAATGACTTGGGAGTTAGAATCTGAAATGAAATCAAGGTATCCTTACCTCTTCGACATACCAGGTACGTACCCTAATTTCGAGGGTGAAATTTCATAAGAAGGGGAGGTTGTAAGACCCCAACTTTTATAAATAAAGATGAATTTTCTATAAATATCATTTTCGAATATTATGGAGTTAATTTGATATAATGTTATAGTTGTGGGTAATATTTATAAATTTTGCAAAGTACGCAAGTTGTTATATAATATTCGATTGGTCGGGGAATATTCGTTTTAACAGGGAATATTCGTACAACGGCACAATCATTGGTGGACCCCACAACGGAATTATTGTCGGATTGAGAAAACGACAAAAATATTTTATTAAAAATAACGGCGAAAGTTTTACCATTGATACTGTTGAACTACTCGGTAGTAAAAGTACAGTAATACGTGTGGTTGCATAGTAGCACACGGTATTGATTATTAATGCTTATGTGAGAAGTCACTCAGTTTGATTCAATTATTGTCAGTTAATAATATGAATTATTTAGCGATAATGACGTTTTGTTTTATTCGTATTATTAACGTAATAAAACAGAAACATCTTTTTATATAAAACAGAATACTTTATTAAAGTTATTCTATAAATAGAATATATTATATTTTATTTAAAAGATTTTTCTTTAAATATGGACCGTCAGATTAAAGTAATCAATCTGGACCGTTCATGGATTAGTTACTATGCATTCTATTTTTCTATAAATAGCAACTCATTCCTTCATTATTTCTTACGAATTCACTGAACTCTAGAGAGAGAAACTATAGAGATAAATTATAGAGAGAGAGAAGAAGAGTATTCTGCTACTTAACTACTTCCTTATTTCAGCTCTTCTTTAAAACGGTAAGGGGTGTTATTCTTTCTTATTCATGAAGAGAACTGTTGTTGTTCCATTTCTTATTATTCTGTTGGAATAACCTGGATACGCGGTCTACCCTATACTTGGTGACATTATTCTATTATTCTGTTGGAACATCTTGTCTGTGTGTTTTACACCGGACCTGGTTCTGTCTTTATTATTATTTTGTTGGAACATCCTGTCCGTGTGTTTTACACCGGACCTGGTTTCGTCTTTACTATTATTATGTTGGAACATCCTGTCCGTGTGTTTTATACCGGACCTGGTTCCGTCTTTACTATTATTCTGTTGGAACATCCTGTCTGTGTGTTTTACACCGGACCTGGTTCCGTCTTTACTATTATTCTGTTGGAACATCCTGTCTGTGTGTTTTACACCGGACCTGGTTCCGTCTTTATTATTATTCTGTTGGAATATCCTGTCTGTGCGTTTTACGCCGGACCTGGTTCCATTATTTATTATTCTGTTAGAATAACCTGTCTGTGCGGTCTATCGCATGCATGGTGATTTCTTTTGTTATTCCATTCTTTATTATACTCAGTTGGTTAAGTTTTGACTTCTATACTTCATGAAATTTGTGGAATATCCTTGATAATTGCGGTTCATCCAGTATCTTTTCATGAAAATATTCTTCTAAGCATTCTTAAATTTTACTCCACAAAGCAGTATCATGTTGACAATTTGGACGTTGTTAATTCTTGAATAAATTAATTCTTGAACTTGTTTTATTGAATTCTTATATCATTGTCATCATCCTCATGTTTATAAAATGATAAAAGTCATCTGTGGCCTGTAGTGCATAGATGGACTTGGTATGATTATGACCAGGGATTATTCGGTAT
Source organism: Panax notoginseng (assembly GCA_016801055.1). Taxonomy (NCBI): domain Eukaryota; kingdom Viridiplantae; phylum Streptophyta; class Magnoliopsida; order Apiales; family Araliaceae; genus Panax; species Panax notoginseng. The sequence goes on along the minus strand of CM029019.1, from coordinate 17,055,174 downwards.
AATCATGACCGTAATGTTACAAATGATGTGATAAAAGTCCTCATTGGCCCGTAGTGCGTTGATGGACAGTTGTTGGCATGATCATGACCATTAATGAATACACGAATATCCTTGGCCGTAGTGCAGGGGTGATTCGATGATGTGGATTATTTTATTAAGCTGAGTCCCAGCGATCACAGTGTTGAAAAACCTTTTAAATCATAAAAGATAGTAGAGTTTATTTTCTACTTGACTCTTTTAATGGATTACATGTTCCGCTGCAGTTAAACTTGATGTCTATTATATTTTATCAGTTTAACATTGTTGAAGGCTAATGATAATTTATTCTGCATTATCTTAGTCATAATATTTCTTACTGGGCTAGTTGAGCTCACCCTTTCTTTCACTGTTCTCTTCAGGAAATGAGAACGTAGCTGGGGCAAGTCGGGAAATGGAGTGATGATCCGAATGATAGTATTAGTTAGTAGTCCTCACTATTCTATGTAATGATGTGTTAATAAATGTAATGAGGACTCCTTTTGAGTATGAATACTCTCTAGAAGATAATATTTGTATTCAAACTCACAGTTTAGGTTTTGTTGTATTGTACACGACAGTTGTATTAGTAAGTTGTATTTGTATTCTGTACTATGTATCTGACGACCCAAGATGGGTGATGTATACCTAATTTTGGGGGCGTCACATTATCCATCTCATATGAATACTGAATGGGTCTCACCTCTATGTGAGATAAACTTGTTGATTTATATCTTGAGTCCTTAACACTAATATACACCAATTAGAAAGTATTTACAAAAATAATATATACACAAAATAACGCAATTCACATCAATAAGGAAACCTAAAATCAAGGAGAAATAACTGTCATAACTAATAATTCAAATTCAAATATATTGGATCTAACAACAAAAATAAATTCAAATTTAAAATAATAATTCAAATTCAAATCATCATCTCCCTAACAGGAGTCCTCTCCTCCGCTACTCCGTCGCGAATCTCCGTTGTCTAAAACGTCAATGAGAAAAAGAAGAATATTCGCCCTACAAAAAGTTTAAAAATAAATAGATGTAACTCTTACTGTTCTAAAATTTTTTATGACTATTTAGTTACCCACAAAAACTAAAATGGTTACTTTTGTATGAATGGTTGGCTACCAACTGCATTACAATCAAACTAAATTGGTAACTTAATAAAACTGAATTGGTCACCTTGGTCTGAAAGTTTGGCAACGTCATCTTTCTCCTCCCCCTTCATCGGTGAGACAGTCAACCACAAAATGGTCGATGAAATGGAGAAAAGAGGTGGATATTTGATTTTTCACAATTTCTTCATATCTTGAAATTCCAATTCAAATTTCATGTCCAAAGAAAAATAAGAACACTGCATAGGAAAGAGAGAGATAAGAGAGTGATGTGTAATGTAATGTTGATAACCAAACTTTCGTACCAAGGAAAAAAGAAAAAGAAGTAACTCGGACACGAATGGTTAAAGAGTAATGTTACAGACATAAACTATTTTATAAACTGTTGATGTGGTATACTCCACGTCAACAGATTGATCAACAAATTATTTCAATATAGTTTTCGGCCCCACACAATATGTTGAGGTAGAGTATGTCATATCAGCAATTTGTAAAATATTTATAGAATAGAATAAATAAAAGGTGTTAATTAAAAAAATTAATATTTTCACATAAAAATTTGATATATCCATATTATCCATCTCATATGAATAGTGAATGGGTCTCACCTCCATGTGAGAGAAACTTGTTGATTTATGCTCTCTTCATTCCTATATGTAGGTCGTTTTAGACTTTTTTTGTTATTCCTAATTATTTATCGTTTGTGATTATCTAGGAGAATTGATCACTATTTTTTTCAAATTGCTCCTTATTACTCCACCTAATTTTTTTATCCATATTTATCATTATCATATACTACTCCTTTACTCTTAAGTATTTTTTTTCTTCTCCCAATAAGTGAAGTGAAGGGTATTATAGACAATTGATAGTATAGTTAATGCATTTTAATTATTTACTTAATTCTTGTGCACATGTCTAAAATGACATATATTAAGGAACGGAGGAAGTATCTTTTTGTGATTTTAATGACAATATACTTGGTTTTGTGTCCAGTATAATGGATTTTGTTTGAGTTGCTTGGGCTGGTTTAAATATGTTATAAGTTGATTTTTTGGTTGGCCCAAGTTGGATTAATAGCCCATTAGATATCTCCCTACTGGATTCAGGATTGCAGAAAAGATTTTTTATATATATATTTTGTTTAGAATCAAAATAAAGATATGCAATATTATTTGATTAGGAGTCTTTTAAGAAAACCATCTTGACTGGCTAATGTGTTGGAGTTTTTCATTCATACTTTTTCTCTCATTGATTTAAGCTATTTAGTCTGTTTTGGAAACTATATATTTAAAAAAGTTCTTGTGAAGAATTTTTTTAGATAAAATAAATTGCTAGAATAATGAGATTTTCCAATTGGACCAAGTATTCTTCCTTATCGACTAATCAATACATAAAACTTGAAGCCAATATCAATCTTGATATATAAAGATACCTTCATAGAATGATATCAAAGTATATTTCCAGCAAGTCACTGTTCTAGTTGGAAAAGTATAGCATATTGCAATTGTACGAAATGATCGATCCAGTAATGAATATGATCGGTTCAAATGGAGTTTTCAAGGTATGATACATTACATTACTCAAAAAATAATTTAATTATTATTAAAAATTACATTATCAAATTGCTAGAATAATGAAATTTTCCAATTGGACCAAGTATTCTTCCTTATCGACTAATCAATACATAAAACTTGGAGCCAATATCAATCTTGATTTATAAAGATGCCTTTATAGAGTGATATCAAAGTATATTTCCAACAAGTCATTGTTCTAGTTGGAAAAGTATAGCATATTGCAATCATATTCTTTGTACGAAATTTTGAATTCAAGTCTTGTTTTGCTTGATCGATCCAGTAGTGGATATGATCGGTTCAAATAGAGTTTTCAAGGTTGCAGAGTTGCAAAAGTACTTGTAAAGGTGCAAAGGTTGCAGAGATGCAAAGAGGTAGTGATGTCCATCTCAGTGCAAAGTTTTTTTGAACATGAAGTTTTTCTTTATAATCAATTGAGTTTTAAAGTTAAATAAAAAAAGTCTCCAGTACCAATTTGTATTGGACGTGGACTAGGCCACTAGATTAGAGAATAGGGACTGAACTACGTAAAAATCTTTGTGTCTATGGTTTGTTATTTATTGTGGTTTGATCATTTAAGTTGCACTTTGCATTTAAACACGTTTACACGATAGCGTTATGCTGATAGATTAAGTGAACTAATCCAGACACTATCTCGCACCAGTTTCTTCTGTCTGCATTATAACTAAAATAGAAGTTGGTCTAATCCAGACACAATATTTTACCGTTTTCTCATGTCTACATTATAATTAAAGTAAAATATATTTTAAAGTAGATACTAAAAATTATTGACATCACCTGTCTGTTTTAGACATGTAACAAAAAAATAAAAATTTGTTATAATGTAGATATGAGAAAATAGTGAAAGATTGTGCCACCAATTTCTACTTTAATTATAATGCAGACAGAAGAAACTAATTTGAAGAAAAAGAGGGAGATTATAACACAGACAAAAGAAACTAAACTAAACTTCTACTTGATCTCCTATCCTATAATTATAGCAGATCTTTGAAGAAAAAGAGGGAGATTTAATAAATCATTAATTTGCATGATGTTTCTTGGGCTTACTTCCACTTATTTACTTCTAAATCTTTATAAGCATATGAGCTTCCACATTAATTATTCTATGAATATCCTGCTAGCCAAGGTCAATAAATTTAAGACCAATGGGCATGTCCAAAAGATGACACAAAGTAAAATTTGAACAAATAAAAAGAGAAGGAAAATAATATTCATTGTGAATGTTTATATTTATTTTTTAGGTGTAGGTTATGTTCATAAGTATTAGTCATATCTTATAAAAGAGATCCAAATTGTTGAAATCCAAGTCTTGTCCGTGCAACCATCCATCCTTGTTTGTCACGCAGTTAATAATGCCGACAAAAATGCTACCCTACTCAGAAAGTATCCGAAAGCCGCGTAAATGACGTCGACAACAATCTCATCCCGACGGGAGCCTCCCTCCCTGTAGAAAAACTCAAGCAATCCTAAGAGAGAGAGGGTAAACATATCTGCCGTACTGAAAAGAATGCCAAAAAATACTAATGGGGTAATAAATCCATGTGATTTTGGTTAACTATATGGTTTTTAACTTAAATCGTCAAGCCTAACTTGGAGACGGTAAAAACAGATAAATAACAGTATAACTCATGAAAAAAGTAAGGATGTTTGATGTCAAAAATCCCCACCACCACCCTCTATTCATGTTAATCCACACAATTATTGTCACTCCGATGGTCGCGCCAGCCGTCGTGCTGAGTAAATGCCCGTTCTGCTTTCCTCGGATCCTTGGCATTGAATTGTTCACCGTAGAGTGCCCGTAAGGGCTCCCCCGGACACCACCACTACCAAGTGCTAGGTTAACAAAGTGAAGAGTACAACATGAAGTGTTAGGAAAAATTACCACCCAAATATTGTTGTCTTTGATAAATTAAATGAATAAAATATCAGCACATGCCAAACAAATTAAATTTACAGTTTCACCAAAATAATGACAATTGTATGAAATAATAAGTAGAAAAAAAAATCCAACTACGAGACACTAATATTTTTACGTGAAAAACCCTCTAAAATTAAGAAGTAAAAATCACGGGACGAACTCCAAACAATTCACTAGAATAATATGAGAGAATACTAAGATATCTTAATTTGAATACAAACTCAAATTACTTCACCACAATAATATGTGATGGAACCCAAATAAAACACCTATTTATTTGAAATATCTGTCTCTCTCTTTATTTTTCTAAACTTTAAAAAAGTTCTCTCTCCCTTCTTTCTAAACTCTCGGATGAGAGTATATATTTTGTGTTGGTCTGTTTTTCCTCCTTCCATTTGGCCTTCATTTTATAGCACAAATATAAGGGGAGGGAGCAAAGAAATAGGAAGGCCAAAAATTCAAGGGGTTGGGGCATGGAAAATTCAAAGGGAGGGGAGCAATAAATGGGCGAGGACTTGTAGACCAACATAACATGAAGGCTATGCCACCACTCCCGTACGACTTGATTTTATACAAGGGTCCGGGTACACTAGTTACATTATTTTAGGATATAAGTTTGTTTATCTCTTAATGGATCTGAATGACCTTACAGTTGAATCGATAAGCAAAAGAGCTGAATGAGAAATTTACTTAAAAGTCTTTATAAAATATGAAAATTACTTCTAATATCTTCTGAACTACCGTCATTTCATTTCATTCGCATTTGATATCAAAATAATCACAAGGTTTTGAACAAAATTAAAATTTTAGGAAATTCATTTCAACATGTTTGATATTTGATCGTCTTCTCAAAGAAGGATGTACTTGACAAGACAAAATTTACTTTAACTTCGGACAAAAATTGAGATACGATCATCTGAAAAATAGTAAAGAGAGAGAAAACGAGAAATCTGAACGGTTCTTCTTGTCTATGGGTATTTTGAAACATTGTTTCCTTGTGAATGTATTGTTCTTATGGATTGGTGAGTGTTTTCGTTAATTATGTTATGAGGATGAGAAATTGATTCTTGCAGGGAACAAACACTCTGTTTCTGAGTTTTGAACAGAAAAGAAACGAAAAGAAAACTTAAATTAGAACAGAAAAGAAAAGAATATAAAATTTAAAGTTTTCCTTTGTGTTGTTTCTGAGTTTTTAATGGAAAAAGATAGAAAATTTAAAATTGAGGACATGGGTTGAAATTTAAAATTTATTATATTAAAAGTTGAGGATAATATGGGAATTATAAAAATATTACTTATTCTAATTTCTTTTCCGTCCAAATCATGCCAATTTTGGACGGAAAACTTTGGCAGGAAAAATGGCCAAGTTTTCAATCCATTTCTTTTCTTTTCCGTTTATTAAAAAACTCAGAAACATAAGAATTAGAAAGAAAACTTAAATTTTCCGTCCATTTCTTTTCTTTTCTGTCCATTTTAAAACTCAGAAACAGAGCAAAAAAGTGATCGAGGAAGAGAGATAGGTAAATGAGGTAGTATTGAATGAGTAGTTTATCTATTCAATTTTAAAATATGGTACACTGAAATATAAATAGGTAATATATTTATTTTTTTATATAATTACTTTTGCCTTATAATAGTATTATAATTAATTTATTATGATAAAAAGTTATTTTAAATTTTAAATAATATATATTATCAAAAAAATTATATATTTGTTCAGCATAATTTCGAGGGGTAAAATAGTAAAAAACTGTTATTCAGATGTTTCAGATATGTCAATTATCAAATAATTTTTTTCATTCAGATTCAGCTCATTTAGATTCAATTTTTATCAAATACCCCTTTAGTCTCTAGGCATAATGGCATATCTTATAAATAATTTTAATTGATGTTTGTGTTTTATGCTAGTGTAAGACTGAAAAAATGAAAATGTTTACTCCCTTTCATTTTATTTAGTTGACGTTTTACATGAAAACACATATATTAATAAATATAATTAATATTTTGTGTGATAGATTAATTAGGTATACATTTTTAATATTTTTTTTTAAAATTCATTGAAAAGATTATAGAGAAATAAATGAGTATTTAATTTAGGGATAACTTTAATTAGAAACTAAATCATTATTAGGGATAACGTTTTACTATACCAATTGCATGTATAGAAAAGAGTACGTTGTTGTTAGGGAGGGAGTTCATAACGAAAACATTGTTGAGTGCACCATGGCTGGGAATGTAATTTGACAAGTTTGGAGAAAAAGAAAGAAAGTGCTTAATTTGAGAAAGAGATGAATAGTTAAAGACTCACCGTGGCTGGGAATGTAATTGACAAGTTTGGAGAAAAAGAAAGAAAGTGCCTAATTTCTTGACGGTTTGTTACCGAGTTGAGTCTATTGAGTTGTTCAGATTTAGTTCATAAAATTTATCGAATATAAAATAAAATTTGATTGAGACTCATTAGCTACCGAGACGAGCACGATCTCGAATCGAGTCTGAACAGTTTGAACGAATATGATCCGAATGTCAATATAAAATTATAATTTAAAAATGTTCGAGTAATTTATGGAGCTTTAAAATTTGCTCATATTTGACTCGTTTATATTTCGAGTCGAGCTCGAATCGAACTTGTTAGGCCATAATACTTTTCATACTGGACCGGGCCGAATGGGCTTGTCCTTTCGGTTATGTCACTTTTATCGTGTTGGGTCAAACAACTTGTGTCTCGTTACTTGATTATAATATTGAGCTTAGTCATTGGATTGGTCCATTATGTAAGTTGTCACTTATCCTATCTTTGACCGGTAATCATCACAAAAGGTAGTAGTTGACTGTTATGTCTACCACCTTCTGCATGACATTAATGAGGATGGGACTCCGATTACTGGCGGGAGGTAACAGTGGTAGCAGGTGGAAAAATAAGCTACATACTTTCGGCTGAGATGACCGGGGGTGAGAGGAGGTGTCAGGAGATAGTGGGTGACATAGTAAACCGGGTCTTGGGAACGTATGGGACAAGGATCACAAAAGGAAAAGAGGTAACAAAACACAACACACATTATTATTTTTCACTCACTCAGACACTGGTCATTATTTTTCCTCTATTGTTAACCTTGTGATCGTCTGTACTGACTCTCACGCCGGAGCTATCCCCCGACGGTCAGGCCGTCAAGATTTTGGTGTTAACTTGTTGAACTGTGCAGGATCAGGGCGTCTTACGTGATTGAGACGCGGGAGAAGATCTTGGCGTTAACAGAACTTTTAGTTGATCAAATACGAATCGAACTGTTTGCTCATTTTACAAAGGCTAGAGAGAATATATACATTGTGTAGAAGGAATTAGCCATAATATTAATCTTCTACCGCAATTTTCCCTCTTAGTTTTGCTAATGAAGCTATCCTTGTCAAATTGCCAACAATTAACCGTTTTTCTGATTGAACATCTGTTTGTTGTTTGAAAGAAATTTTATTTGCAGTTTTATTACGGTTATAATATTTTCAAAATTATATTTATAACAGTTTATAATTTTAATATATTTTAGTCATTTAAACTGTTTCAAAAAAAATAAAATTCACACTTTAAAATTGAGATTGAGTACTAAATTTTATTAGATATAGTCATTTGTATTCAAATAAAATAGATAAATATCAAATTTAGAATTTTACAAATTAATTAAAAAATATATAAAAATAGAAAAAGGTAGTAATTTATTTAACATAATAACACACCTCTAGTGTGCGCGCTCACCGCATAGAATCAAAACTCAGTGAGTGTACAGAACAAGACATATCCTGTATATAGTCTTGGAAGTGGCGGGAAAGGGTTGAAACCCTACCGGAGAGAGAAAGAAAAATCCTACAAATCTTCATTTTTCCCCTCTGAACAATTTCTCTCAATCAATTTCAATGGGTATCAAGGTAGTTTCTATTTCAATTCAATAAATCTTTTTCTTGTTCTTCCAATTTTTGTCAATTTATAGTGTAATTCTCTTTCTGTAATTAGGGTTTAACGAAGCTTCTGGCAGACAATGCTCCCAAGTCCATGAAAGAACAGAAATTTGAAAGCTATTTCGGCCGGAAAATTGCCATTGATGCTAGCATGAGCATTTACCAATTCCTTGTCTCTACTAATTTCCCTTCATTTTTACATACATATATTAATGTTTTGTGTGTGTGTTTTCGATAATTAAGTGTTGTTAAAACAATGTAGATTGTTGTGGGACGAACTGGGACTGAAATGCTTACTAATGAGGCTGGTGAAGTTACTAGGTAGTCAAATTTACATGCTTATACCAAAGTAATTTTCGGAGTTTTTAAAATGAACACTAATGTTGCACATTTTTGGATTTTTATTTTTCTCGGTTCAAGGCTCCCTTGTACGTCTTTTGTGTTAATTTTATTTTATGGAGGGAGTAATTTTTATATACCCTTGACTATTATTGTTGTTTTGTAGTCATTTGCAAGGAATGTTCAGTCGCACAATTAGGCTCTTGGAAGCTGGATTAAAGCCAGTGTAAAATTTCTTTTATTGGGCCTTTTCATTCTTTTGATTCTAGTTATGTATTTTAGTTTGTTCCCATTTCTTTGTGAAATTCGTGCTTTTTAAATTTGCATTGTATTTGTTTTAGCTATGTGTTTGATGGGAAGCCTCCAGATTTGAAAAAACAAGAGCTTGCGAAACGGTATTTTTTTTCTCTCTTGGTGTTTTCTTACTAAGCCAAATATATTTGAGTGGTAGAGTTTTTACATTCTTATTATTCTCCCACTATTTTGGCGCAGTTATTCTAAAAGGGCAGATGCCACTGATGACTTGAACAAGGCTATAGAGGTACTCTCTTCAGGAAACTTCCTATGCAGATTTCCATATTGGCAATTAATTTTGTTTTCTTCCTTCCCGTCCATTTACTTGTCATTTCATCTATTGACTTTTACATTTTTTTATCATGAATGTATCGTAAAGTATAGTGCTTGTGTTATCAATGCAGACGGGCAATCAGGAGGATATCGAGAAATTTAGTAAACGAACTGTGAAGGTATGCTTTTAGAACTATTTCTCGTCTTTCTAGGTGTAGCTAATGAACCATAATCAATGTTCCGTTACGCGGGAGGCGGCGGGGGACTTAGGCGAGATTTTTTATTTTAAGCTAATTTTAATATTTTATCTTACATTTATCCAAACAAAACAATAATATAAAGCAAAATAATCTATAATAAAGATAATAAAGACTTTTGCTCAAAGTTCAAACACATATTTTTAACGTATTAGTTTTATTCATATTCATAAACAAGATTGTTATTAAATAATAAAATTTAAAATTACAAGAATTCAATTTAATATTAAAACTTAAGAAATTAACATAAATTTTAGAATTATATTAGTTTTATTCACTTCTTGTTGTGATTTGATATGTTACAACCTGCATTATGAATATGGTAAATCATTAAAAAAATAAATATATCAAGATCTGGTTTGGGTAGTTATTAAAATAAAAAAACTCTCTATCTAGACCTTGCCTAATTTCCTGAAAAGGGTCTAGGCGGTTGCCTAGGCCACTTTTTAGAACACAAACCATAATATTTAGTAGTCTGAATTTTGTTGTTGAAAACAGATGAAAAAAGGCATGGCATTGCAAAGTATAGTATATTTTAGATTATTAAGCTAGCTACTTTGTGCTGAAGCCTAAAAAAACAAAGAAAAAGAGAAGGAGTTCAATGGAGCCATTGATTTTATTTTATTTTCCTGAGAGGGACATCAAGGATAACACTTCACCTTTGAATTGTATTTGTGAGATTTATTTGCTCCAATGTGGAGGAGCATTTGTGTAGCTCTCTCTGTCTAAAGTTAAGAAGTTGAACTTTCCCATCGCTTCTTGATTATTAAGGTTAACTGGTTTCTGCCATCTGTCATTGTGATAATCTTAGCATGACAAATATATGGGGCCACTTTGGTTCTCATACATCTATGTAACTTGAAATTTTGTATGTTAAGAAGTTAGCTATTTGTCACTTTTTTGACTAAAAGACAATGTGCACCCCAAACTTTACATCTTTGTTGACTTTTGCACCCCAACACGAAAAAGGTGTCTAAGTACACCCCAAACTTCAATTAAACATAACAGAAAGCACACTTTCTTTGATTAACTGGTCAAAAGTGACCGGCTAAGGCTGTAATGTGGATCTGGAGGGGTGTTTAAGTCTTTTTCTTTTTATCTTCTCCAATATTGACATTAAATTTGGGGTGCACATTATCTTTTAATCTAAAATAAATAAAATATTCTTCTTGTCAATCTATTGACCGGTCTCTTTCCCTTCTCTCTCTCCTCCGTAACCAACTTTCTCTCTCTCCTATATAACCAACTTTCTCTTTCTCTCCATAACCAACTTTCTCTCTCTCTCCTCCATAAACAACTTTCTCTCTCTTAAACAAACACCCATTTCCTCTCCATCTCAATGAACAGCGACTGCTTGTGAGCTGCAGAGCGCCCAACCAGTAGTAACATCCGTGTAGAATGCATCCCATGTGCACCAGCCAAACCAGTTCAACATGTCTGGCATCTGAACCTTGATGGACAGTAAAAAAAATCAAAACATAGAGATATCATGATCCTCTCATTACAAAACCAAATAGTCAACAAATAGGTACTGTATACAATGATGGGAAATGAAAAGGAAAAATTAGTACCTTCTTTCTTTCACGATGACAAAATGTCTGTAAATGTCTCTCAACACTCCTGCATAATGTTTGAAATAACCATCAGCACCTTTCAAAATGTATTATGACTGAAGTACTTACCCATATAAGTAACTGTTTTAGAAAGAAATTTTTTTTACCCTTCTACACCTAGTCTGACCCAAACACTTTTACAGTGGTAAAAGAGATTCGGGAATAGAATATGTAGAATAAACGTCAATCGCTTCATGCATTTAGTATAGAGTAGTGACAACAATTCAGTGATTACCCTATAAATTGGAATTCAGTGATTACAATAAGCAAAAAGTAAGCAAAAAAGTAGGATTTAAGATTCATGATTTCAAAGAAGTTGTGGTGCTTTCTAAGATTGAATTGGAAGATACTCACTCTACTGCATTTGTAATGACATCAAAAGGGTCAGATCCAGCAGCAAGAAACACCAGATGACTTCCCTCAAATCCTTGCACAGCAGGATCTCCTGCAATCAACCAACATTGTCATCAAAAGAAGAGGAAACCTCAAAATTTCAAAAGACAACACTTTTAGTACATTCCCTCCATTCCAAAAAAAGTCTCATTTGCAAAATTTACAAATTTAAAGGATATATTTTTGTTTCATATTTATCCCAAAATTATTAGGTGTTTAGTATAGTATTGATGACATGATAATGAAATTTTGATGCTAAACTTGGGTACGGTGTCAAATTATAATACTATCCACAGAAATGGGACTCTTTTTTGGAACCAAAATAATTGATAAATGAGAATCTTTTTGTCATACAGAGCAATAAAGTTGGGGCATACCACTTTCTAAACAGATCTCCAACCCATTATCTGAATTCCTCTGAAGAACAGCTCTAAAATCACCCTCAATAATGGGCAAGAAAACTGTGTAGACTGCAGATTTTCCCACCCCATCACCTTCATTGGCTTCCACAATCAAAAATTGGGTCTCAAATGGTATATCCTTCCCACTTGTTCCCATCCTCTATGTCATCCACCATATTTTGAACCGGAAAACACACATAAACCGTAGTCCCCTGCAAAATCAACTAGAACAAAATAATTCAAAAGTATTTCATTAGATTAAACCGATCAACATCACAACTTAACTATCTCTGTTCCACAAAAAAGAGTCTAATTTGAAACATTTAATATTTAATCAACTTGCTAAATTTTAAAATTTAAAATTGATTGTCAATTATTTGATTTTGATTAAATATTTAATATTGTAAATTATTTATAAAGTACTATTACTTAGTTGAAAATTAAAATAATTTATACCATAATCTCAAAATTGAAGATTCGTACATTAGCTAGAATCAATGCAATAGCTAATATTGTAAACTATTTAATAAGCTACCTACAAAATTGTTAGTCCAAAATCAAAAAATTTAGTATTAGAACAAATTAACTAGAATGAAAGACAGATTGGAAGAATGGAGAACAATTGAACGGAAGAAGAGCATACTCAAGTTTACCGACGGAAAAGAGGCGGTGGCTACCAGTCTAATCGGATCAGATGCCGAGGAAAGCAGCATTGATGAGTCCATCGCCGGCGGCCGGAGAGACGAAAACGTCGTGATTCATGTCGGTGAGGACGGTGTTACCCAACACATTCAGATTCCCATCTTGCACACAAATTCCTGCCCCAACCGTCATTGTATTTTGCTCTCTCCTCTCTCTGTTTTTCGCTGCTACAGATCAATGTTTTTTGTTTTACTAGATAACAAAATCAAAGACAGAAACAGAAACAAAAAACAAAAGCAAAGTGATAGACAACAACAAATTGGAATCCATGACTGCTCTTCCTCAATTATGCGTGTAATGATAGAGATATGAAGCAGTTTATATACTAGTTGTAGTTGCAAAGAAACAGAGCATATGGGGCCATGGGGGTTAGCATGCACTATCCTTGGTGAGTTGAAATTCGACCAAACCTCACAAGCAGCGGTACTCTATTCATTATGCGGAGTGTTTGTCGCGGTGGGGATGTAAGCGATTCCGATGATGGGGATTGTACTTCCGGCGGCAGTGGTGGTGGTCGCTGTGGCTGAGGCAGTGGCGGTGGTGAGGAGAGAGAAAAAAAGGAGAGAGAGGGAATGAAAATCATTATGTGGGTTTTGTGAGGGAAAATATTGGGAGATGTGGGGAAAAAAAATATGAAAAAGACTTGAATACCCCTCCAAATCCTTTAGCCGGTCACTTTTGACTGATTAATCAAAGAAAGTGTGCTTTCTGTTACGTTTAATTGAAGTTTGTGGTGTACTTAAACACCTTTTTCGGTTTGGGATGCAAAAGTCAACAAGGGTGTAAAGTTTGGGGTGCAAAGTGTCTTTTAGTCTCACTTTTTTAGATGTCTTATATTGATTTGCGCAGTTAATTTCTTCGTTTGAAAGAAGTTTGTTGATAAAGTATATTTTAGCGCCTTCACTGTTTTGCTCAAGATACGTACCAGTGGATAACCAAACATGCCCCTAATAAGTAAGATAGTGAGAGAGAATCGCAGTGACTTGATTGAGTTTGTGCCAAATGAATACAAGAAATTCATGTCCCATTCTTTAACCAAGAAAAACAAGGGGAGAAAACAAGTAAATAGATTTACTTTTGAGGCCCCAACAAAATATCCATGATTTTTTTTAGATGTCCAAGCATAAAGCTTTCAAAAACTTAGTTACGTGAAACTGGCCCAACCTATGTTAGAATTAGATTGAACTAGGAGTTTAGTACTAGTGGGTTTTTGGTTAAGAAATCTCATGTTCCAGGTCTAACAAGCAATAAATCAACTATTCCAAAGTGGAACCTTCAGTATATAGATCCAAAAAAAGACTAAATAAATCTTTTAGTATAAAACAAGCTCAGTAATACAACCTATACACTATGTAGTCCTTTTTGTAAAGTTACTCATATATTGTGATACTGGTGATGCTTGTAAATTTATATACTTCCTTCTTGTATCTTCTTGCTACTACATCGAGAATTATTTATTAAGGTCAATGTTCTAAAAGGCGGGCGGGCGGGCGGGCGGCCGGGGGCCTAACGCCTAGGGGGGCCTTGGCGGGATTTTTGATTTTAAGCCAATTATAATATTTTATCTTACATTTATCCAAACAAAACAATAATATAAAGCAAAACAATCTATAATAAAGATAATAAAGACATTTGCTTAAAGTTCAAACACATATCTTTAACGTATTAGTTTTATTCATAAACAAGATTGCTATTAAATAATAAAATTTAAAATTTCAAGAATTCAATTCAATATTAAAACTTAAGAAACTAAATATAAATTTAAGAATTATATTGAATTAAACTAAATATTACAAATGTATCATCATTTATATAATTTTAAGTTGGTACAAGTTCAAAAAATTACAACTATAATAAAATTATCCATTTTGACTTGATTTTGTTCACTTCTTGTTTTGATTTGATATGCTACAACCTACATTATGAATATGATAAATAATTATAAAAATAAATATATCAAGATCTGGTTGGGTAATTATTAAAATTTTAAAAAATAACTCTCTGCCTAGGCACCGCCTTTTCCGCCTAGGCTCCACCTAATTTGTGAGTAAATTTTTTGGCATAAGCGAAGCGCCAAATGGGGTCTACCGCCTAGGCGGCGGCCTTTTAGATCAGTGGTTAAGGTTAATGATGCTTGGTTTTACAGGTGACAAAGCAACACAATGACGACTGCAAAAAACTTCTTAAACTTATGGGAGTGCCCGTGATTGAGGTGACTCTTTAAACTATATTATTAGTGGTCTGACATGAGCATATAACATTCATTCTTTAAATAACAACTACCATTTCTGACCGGCTGCCACTCAACAAAATACACCAACAAGAAAAAAGATAATTTTGAGGGGTTTAATCAAAGGTTTCTGATCTCTTTTCACTCTCTATATTGATTGTAGGCTCCTTCTGAAGCAGAGGCACAGTGCGCTGCACTTTGCAAATCAGACAAGGCACGTATCTCACTGTTCATGATTATTTATTATTATGTGGGGCACTATGGCTTCTTATGGACTTAAACTGTTCCATCTTAACCATAATTACTCTGGTCAGAATCAAATTCATTCTTTTCCACAGTATTCATCAGTAAGAGTGGTTTTGCCATTGATACATTTTTTTCTTTCTTAATTTCAACGTCTTCTTTAAATTCACGCGTTGATGAAAAGAGATCGTATTTTGTGTTGATAATTATGATTTTGTATTGTCGTAGTGTCTTCACTCCATAGGTTGGACTCTTATTAATCACCAAAAATGAATTAAATCAGACCTTCCTTGGCTATGCACTAAGAGTGCTCCCGTAATAAATAAATAAATGGCAAAAAGTTCATTGAACTTCTTATCATGACAGGTTTATGCTGTGGCCTCTGAGGACATGGATTCCCTAACGTTTGGAGCTCCTAGATTTCTTCGCCATTTAATGGATCCTAGTTCAAGAAAAATCCCAGTGATGGAATTTGATGTTTCAAAGGTACTCATAGAAAGAGTTGTCAAGTACAATTGTGATTTAATGATTAATCACTGCTTCCGACTGGTCTTGTTTCAGGTTTTGGAGGAGCTGAATCTTACAATGGATCAATTCATTGATTTGTGCATTCTTTCAGGGTGTGATTATTGTGACAGTATTAGAGGTATTAAGATTCTTGTTTTAAATGTATATGTTAAAGCATCTGATATTCTAATGTTTCATGTTTTTCTTTAGGGTATAAAAACTTCTTTCTGTCCATATTTTTGTCTACACCCTCCCTCCCCTCGGCCAACTGTAATGTTTGTGCTGAAACGTTTATTCCTATGCATCAGGTATTGGGGGTCAGACTGCTTTGAAGCTCATCCGTCAACATGGTTCAATCGAGAATATATTGGAGAATATAAACAAAGAAAGGTGCTCACTGTTTTATTTAAAGCTCATCAATGAATTGATTTGGTGATAATGAAAAATACACTGAAGAAAACATCGGAGTTTTGTATGTAATGGATTAATTTCTTTTGCTGTACTATACTATATAGGAAAAAGGCAAATTGAAGTTGATGTTCAAATTTCAAAAAAACTAATGCTCATGTTAATTTTAATCCCAACTCCCTAATAGGAGAACACATGTGATGTTGGCAACCTGAAACAGTGAAACTACAGGAATATATTTGCAAACTGCATACCAAATATATCTGTTCTATTTGTCTGCGTTTAACACCTTGGCCATACTGGTAACAAACCTAATGTACCATAAAATGAAAATAGTGAATGAAAATGATGCACAATAACACAGTCTCGGATTAGTGTTGTCCCAAGTACTTATTAAACATATAACTTTCGTGTGTGCTATCCCTTACGTGTAATGCTGGCAAATTGATACTACAAGAACATAGTTGCTAACCTGCATAAACACCTTCTGTGGTTATACTTGTAACACAGGCCAACTTCTATTGATGTGTCCATTTTGTTTTGTCAAATATCGGTCTGTAAAGATCTTTATTTCTGTCTCCATTTAATCTTTCAGTACTTGGTATCAAACATCCAATTTATATTGGACGTAAAACATTATGCATGGTGGTCTGCTTCCTGCTATGCTTTATGACATTATCATACTCATACTTAAGCATGAATGGTAACTGAACATAAGTTGTGGTCAATTTTGGTTTGAGCTACTTACATTCTTCAAAGCTAAATAATGTTTAGTTAATTACATTTCAAGTAGTTGTAGTTCAACCCATTACAAAAATTACTCTAGAGTTATCAATATTCATACATCTACCTGAAATCAATTGTGAAAATAGACTAACAAGTGGTGCATACATGTATTCATAAGACCCATTAACTGAGTTATGATTTTCTTTTCTAATTTTATTCTTTTCTTATGTCCCAAATTACTAATTCTTTTGACACTGTCATATGATTAATTACAATTTGTACAAGTCTACAAGATAGCCTGGGTGCATAATCTCTACTCTTGGGTGTGTGTTCATCTTATTAAACTGGTTCCTCTATAATATATTGTCTATTTATTTTGTGCCTTAAGCATAAATTCTTCTGTCATATATTTGATTACTTGCCACATATTTGTCATTAGTTGAATGTGTTATCTTCAGCAATGCCGAGTGTCGTTGAGTGAGTGTCCTCTCCTATTTCCTGTTTCTATGGACTTTGAGTAGTTGTCATTTGCATTATTTATCCTTTCTATTTCAATACTAATTATATGTTTCTCTATGTGCAGGTACCAAATTCCTGATGATTGGCCATATCAAGAGGCTCGGAGACTTTTCAAAGAACCTTCAGTTCTTTCTGATGAGGAGCAACTTGAGATCAAATGGACTGCTCCAGATGAAGAAGTAATTGCTTTTAGTTGAACAAAATTACGTTTATTATGATGTTTTTTTTCTCTTAACATTTTTATAACTGTTTTCGTTGTTTTATTCTTCCTTTTCATTTTAGGGGTTGAATAACTTTCTCGTGAACGAAAATGGGTTCAACAGTGACAGAGTTACAAAGGCATGATATACAAATCTTTTACTTATGATTTAAAGTGGTTTAATTGCTCTTTAAGGAATGGTATTTATGTCTACCTAATCTGGATTCTGAATTATCCCAGGCAGTAGAAAAAATCAAAGCAGCCAAGAACAAGTCATCACAAGGCCGGTATGAAGCTTTTAAAAAAGAAGGAAAATGTTGATATTTTATAAACCTGTGATTCTGGTTGTGGTTTTTGATTTTGTGCTTTCCTTCTATCTCTTTTGAACAGATTAGAGTCCTTCTTTAAACCGATGGTTAGTTCGTCTGCTCCCATTAAAAGAAAGGTATGTATATGCTTCTTAATTAAAGCTTCTCTTTTCTTGATTTTAAGAATGCAAAATAAAATTTTGAAGTCTTAAACTTGTAGTAGTTTGATGAACATGTTAGATATGAATGTTTTATGCTGAATCCTTTTATGATTGATTTCGTCATCAACATGCTACCTGCATTCTTTCCTACTTCCTCCTTACTCTTCAGCGATGCCGGTAGCACTTTACTACTGTGCTACAATGAATTTGTCTTGTGTAAATGTAGTGATAGACTGATAGTCTCCTTGAACTGAATGTCAAGTTCCAAGCTTTTATTCTTCCTTTGTATATTGTTTCTTGGACCTTGTTAGTGAATCTCTCTCCCCAAAACATGAATAAAATAGAGGCAGTATTGCCATAAAAGAAACCTCATTACTATGCTTGTTCAGATATGTTTGGAAATTTAGTCCTTATAAGCTACCATAATTTGTTTGATAAACTGAATGTCAGGGAACTAAATGCATTCTTGGATCTCCTAAGCTAGTAAACGAGCTTAAGTTGTTCTCTGTGCAAACATCTATGCAATCCAGACCCACAGTCATAGGCTGCTTAAGCCTGCCAACCCTATATCTGCGTTCCAAGAAATCTATGCTGTTATCTGGAGGTGTCTGCTTCGGCACATGAAGCTGAAAACCCTGGTGAACCTTCAGA